>SMMW01000044.1:3562500-3852500 GCA_004794655.1 Marisa cornuarietis
TAGTGAGAGAGAGAGAGCTCTGTGACGTGCTAATAACTGGTGCTAGTGAGAGAGAGAGAGCTCTGTGACGTGCTAGTGACTGGTGCTAGTGAGAGATTGTAGATGAAATGTAGAGGACCAAGTGTCTGGCACATTAAGTCATCAAGACTCCGAGGACTCCGTCAGATTTATCGCTGCCGCTGTGCGACGGTCCCTGGGATCCATGTGTTGTAGGCGGAGAGTTCGTCTTCCACAAGTGTCCGGATTTACTAAATGATTTACGAGTGGCGATGCACTCTACGAGTTACACAAGACACTTCTCGAGTCCAGAGACATTTTCCGAGCCACTGGATGACTTGCGGATTGCAAAGTCCTACAACTCGGAAGTCGGAAAATTTGAGAAGTTGATTTAACAGCGCAGTGCTACTTCCTAACTTAGTGGGAGCTTCCTTTCACACCACAGTGGGTGTCCGCTGAGGTCTGCTGAGCATGTGTGTTTGAGAGAACAGAAGAGAAACCCTTCACGACCACCACGACTCCTTGTTCATCAGAGCAGGGGGCGCTCGCAACCAGCGCTTAGCAGAGGACATCGATCTCATGGCAGGCACCAGCGGTGAACAAGACCTTCATCATCCTCATCTGTGGGATGCTTACGTCAGCGGACGCCTTTCAAAAGTCGCTAGTGTCATGGCGTCGGTACAACGATTACGTCACTGAAACGATTAAAAAACGGGACGAAGGCGAAGGGTCGGCTCTATGTTGTGAGACTTCACTGGCTTGACTTCCAATCAACTGGCGCCACTGGCGGCTAATGTGGGACCTGTGAATGAGTACGGGCGTGACCACGTGTGTGTGTGTGTGTGTGTGTGTGTGTGTGTGTGTGCGTGTTGATAAAAACCCATCATGGGCATTTATCTCTACAGCCACCTCCCCTCACGCCCGCTGCCATTAGCTCACAGTTATGTTTCCCTTTTATTCTTGCAAGTCGCAGCGAAGCCGAACGTTGACAAGAAATAACTAAGCATTAATGTCTGAACTCAAGTTTTCTTCACAGTTATAACAGCTGCAAGACACTCAGAGTTTTTTTTTTATAAGCCTAATACTTTCTGCTTTACAACTTGTCAAAACTAACCGTGTGTAGACTATAGTCTTACACATGTAAACACTTTTCACCTGCAGTCTTTGACGCTGTCTTCATCTTCTTGAACAGAAAATAACCGACATTGTCCACTGGATGTTAGGTGAGTGCGCGTTGGTCCGTGGATGAACGGTTCAGCAACTCTCCAAAATCTAAAGGTCAAGGCTCTCCACGTGACCTCGGCGACCTGTGGCTGCTGACGGACGGAGTCCATCGTCAGCAATGGTCAGTCTCGCCTGGAGCACGTGATCTTGTGTTTGATTGGACTGAGTCTGAGCCACTACTTCTACTGATTGATGAATTCCATAACATCAGCATAACCAAGTAATCAGGAGTTCCCACAATCCCTTGCTCTTCCTCCCCACTGTGGTTTTGTAGAGTTCGACAACGCCCCCCTACCCCCCACCCACCGTCATTATCGTCTACACGGGGCTTGGCTTTTGCTTGGCACACACCTGTAGCCAGTATCTCTGTCACGTGTTCTTGATAACTTTTAGCCCTGTGATTCGATCTTTAGCGGCGATCTACCTCAGCTTCAGTTTTTGTCCCTGTACAGCAGCAGGTCTATGAAGTGTTTTTAGCAATGTTATCAAAGTGCGTACCTAACATGATATTTTACTTATTATTTATTAGAAAAGTTTATTATTTCAACTCCATAACCGACGGTTGCTTAGCAAACTCTTCAAATAAAGATACTTTTGAATCTGACATTAGTCATACGCTGCTCTTATTAGAAGACATCATCGGTCCCACACTTGAACATTTGTCACCGGAAGTAAATATGCTGCGCATGCGCAACTAGATGCCCGTGTTTTGCATGGAACCTGCTTCTCGCTGACTGGCCTGTTGCCGCCCTTATGACGAAGCCTCAACATTCCGCCCTCAGCAGAACAAGTCCAGTCTATAGTCGTTGCCTTGGGGCTGTTTACCGGCTCTCTGTAGTCTGATAATGAATATTGCAAAGAATAAAAATAACAACCCGCTTAATTCGTTAGCAGGTGACATGCAAGGTATTCATGGCGCCCAGCAAGGTCAGGCGCGTGTTGTCTTGTGCTGGGATTGAAAACATTCCGCCTTGTAACTGCCAGGAAAACACCCGTGAACAGAACTAAACAGGGCGTCCCCATGAAAGCTCAACCCATCTCCAGTTTCTTAGTCAGTCGGGTGGCTAGTCACTGCATCGTGGAGACTACAATGGGATGTTAGTCATCAAGTGACCAACAGCCGCGGCCTGGGGGGTGGGGGGCTTTGAGTTAGAAGACACTTGTTGGACTGGGAGAAGTGCGTGCTTTGTGTAAGATACAACATCTAATAGGGGGTTTCTGTGATATATTTGATACAGGATGTTGCAGTAACAGGCTGTTGTGATTGATAATACAGAGAGAGTTTATTTTTATCAGTGACGAAGCGCTGGTGATGGCACGTGCAGCTTCTCACTTTGATGGAGGTGCGTGCCGAGGGTTATGGAGAGCAAATGGCTTTGAACAATTCGCTTACAGACTTGCTCGCGGGGAAACTGCGACCTTTTGATGGACCAGTGATGCAGAGAAGATGGCGGCTAAATGGCTTAGAGGTGATTTACGAAGCTATCACCTGTCTTCAAAGGACATAAAAATAAACGACCTTCGAAGGTCAGGGGTAGAGATCAGGTTACAGAGGTCACTCTTTGTCACTCCCACCAATATGCACTAGAGCTCTACATGTACCACCATACACATCATTAGCTTTGAGTTGTCTTTTTTAACCCGTCTGAGACTGCTACCGTTGTGCAGATGAGCATAATTATCAGTCAGCTCTCCCCCCCCCCAATTTTTTCCCCCCTCATTGTCGGGCGGTCCGGTGGTGCAACGTCCAGTGCCTGTCACCTATACGGTGAGGACTGCCCGTCCTGGGTTCAGATCTCGTGTCGGGCACGCTGTTCTTTGTCTGTGGCACCTGTTTACAGGGCTGGCTGTTTTACTGTGATATAATCTTAGTTCTTGGCTCGGTGTGAAACACCAGTCTCCTCCCACCCCCACACCCCACTTCCCGTTTATCGTTAAAAGTACCGCAGCCAGCAGCTAGAGTTTTGCAAAGGAACTACGTTCTGGTGAATCCACGGATGTTCAGGAGCAGATAAGTCGTCTACCCCCACCCGCTTAATTCACAAATTGTGAATGAGTGAAGGTCTGGCGGGAGACCACACCCGTTTGTGGTGCGAGTTCGCACAAAAGTGAATCAACTCATTATTATACAACGATTCTAAACAGTCTGCCAAACATTTATTGTCAACATTTGAATTGAAAGAAACTATGTTAGAACCTGAGTTACACTTCACATGTCACAGCTCGCGCACGAACGAAGACGGTCGTTGTCGACCTCTCGCACCAGGTGCCGGGGGCGGGGGGGGGAAATGATGGGCGGATCACGTGACTAACTTGTTTCGGAAACACCTACTGACCTCTACACACGTGAAGTGAGTGACGTATGCATAGTTGGCCAGCTGACCGTTCGTCACATGATCTTTTATGGCACGGATGTCGACAAAGATGCTGTCGGCAGGTCGGTGAAATTTTTTATTTTTTTTTAAATTGGTGTTTTATGCCGAACCAGCAACTAAGGCTATATCACGGCAAGGCAGCCAGCCCTGTAAACACATGCCACATGCAGAGAAAGAACAGCGTGCCCGAGACGAGAACTGAACCCAGGACAGCCAACCTTCACTGTATTGGTGACAGGCGCTAACCGTTGCGCCACCGGACCGCCGTGGCAGGTCGGTGAGACTGTGAGAGCCCAGTTCTTTCTGTCCAGTAAGGCCTTTATCTCTCCTCCCAATCAGGTTCCTGGCTAACAAACCGTTAAACTCGATAGGACCCACAACTCGTGCCTGTACGAGATGGCTGCTGATGGCGGAGGCAGAGAGAGGAAAGCGAGTGTGTGCATGGGCGAGGCTGTGAGATGAACACAGCTCACGTGAGGCGTCTGTTGATGTGAATGCTGTCAGTTGTTCACTGATTGCCACGAACCCATAAGGGCGAGAGAAGTGCATCGCATTTTCCTGTCTGTGTACAGGTAACCATAGCAATATTTACGATGTACACGAGCCAATTAACACGAGATCGGTCACAAACCTGCCCAGCGAGTGGCTGCGCCGAAGGGAGAACAAATTTATTCTATAATATAATCCATACAACAGGCAGAAAGAACAAGTTTATTTTATAACTGAGTCCATACAGGCAGAAAGAACAAGTTTATAATACAATCCACATGGCAAGTAGAAATTGAGAAAGGTCGGCGTTTAAGCTTAGAAGAGTGTAATGATACTGTAATTTTTTTTTTTTGGGGGGGAGGGTCTTTTTGTTCGCTTACATTCTCTTTATTGAGTCTTGTGTATTACAGTTCGGATGATATTAAATCAGTTTTGGGGTAATCAGGGGTTTCAAACTTCTTGCGGTAAGTTAGCAGCAGAAGCTGGCAAGGGAAGATAATCAGCAGTCGCTTATCTGCCCGAGGAGGCAATCATAAGCGAGGTGGTGCACAGTAATTCCGGTGGTTGAAGACTGATTTCCTAGTCCCAGCAAAAAAAAAAAAAAAAAATGGCGGCACCAATTTCTTTACCACATGTCATTGCGTGATCAATACGCATTTCCGTTCTGACATTTGCATCCACACATAAAACACCTAGCACACAAATAAATGCGAACGAACCTTTGCTCAAACACACGTCCACACACACACACGTTTGCGTGCGTCTGAGCGAGAGTGAGAGAGAGAGAGAGTGAAAGGAGTGGGAGAGAGAGAGAGAGAGCTGGGGGCGAGGGCTGCCTTCAGACAGATCACATTTAGCAGCAAATATCATTAGCTGGTGCGGGTAAGTCCTCATCGCCTGAGGGCTGTGACCACTACCATTCTCTTTCACTTCCCTCTCTCTATCACTTCCTCTTCTGCCCCCCACCCCTTGCTCTCAATTGTGAAATAAAGAGTAAACGTCACGGTGAGACTGTAAATAAACAGTGAGAGTGTAAATAAGAGTCCCAGTGAGAGTGTAAATAAACATCGAATGTCACGATGAGACTGTAAATAGCGAACGTCACGGTGAGACATTAAATAGCGAACGTCACAATGAGACTGTAAATAGCGATAGTCACAGTGAGACTGTAAATAAACAGTGAACGTCACGGTGAGACTGTCAATGTTCTGGTCACGTGGACGCCCGTGATGTCACAGACTCTAGGTGTATGGTGTTTGGTTGTTGGTTTGGCTGGAAAGTCTTTACACCAGGAAGTGAGGGATTAGGAAAGAGGGGGAGAAAACCCCCAGGACCACACTACCCCCAACAGCTGCGAACTATAGTGACACATGCAGAGACGAGATCTGAACCCAGGGCTTCTGACTGCAGTGGTGACAAGTCAGTGTGTTATCCGCTACACTACTGGACGCTGGTACACACTGGCACAGTACTCGGGCAGCTGCCACAAGCTGTGAACACAGCTGGACATGTGCACTGTCTGGTGTGTCATTGGTGTGTGGTGTGTGTCATTGGTGTGTGGTGTGTGTCATTGGTGTCTAGTGTGTCATTGGTGTCTGGTGTGTGTCATTGGTGTGTGGTGTGTGTCATTGGTGTGTGGTGTGTGTCAATGGTGTCTAGTGTGTCATTGGTGTTTGGTGTGTGTCATTGGTGTGTGGTGTGCGTCATTGGTGTCATGTGTGTCATTGATGTCTGGTGTGTCATTCCGTGACCCTGTTTATCTGCTACACGTTGCCTTGAGGGAGAGAGTCGTGCTTACTCTGGGAGTCAACATTGTTTGTTTGTTTGTTTTTGCCTGTTACGTCACCTGCTTTGAGTCTTATTTTCGTACAAGTCTTAATATGGAGGTTTGCTGTCTTGTGTACGTGTCTCCAGGCGAAAGGATCCCAAGACAAAATCATGTTTACATGTGTGTGAGGAAGAGAGAGAGAGAGAACACCCCTGTCTATGTGTGTGTGTGTGTCTGTGTGTGTGAGAGAGAGAACACCCCTGTCTATGTGCGTGTGTGTGTGTGTGTGTGTGTGTGAGAGAGAGAACACCCCTGTCTGTGTGTGTGTGTCTGTGTGTGTGAGAGAGAGAACACCCCTGTCTATGTGTGTGTGTCTGTGTGTGTGAGAGAGAACACCCCTGTCTATGTGTGTGTGTCTGTGTGTGTGAGAGAGAGAACACCCCTGTCTATGTGTGTGTGTGTCTGTGTGTGTGTGAGAGAGAGAACACCCCTGTCTATGTGTGTGTGTGTGTGTGTGAGTGAGAGAGAGAACACCCCTGTCTATGTGTGTGTGTGTCTATGTGTGTGTGAGAGAAAACACCCCTGTCTATGTGTGTGTGTGTGTGTGAGAGAGAGAGAGAACACCCCTGTCTTTCTGTGTGTGTGTGAGAGAGAGAGAACACCCTTGTCTATGTGTGTGTGTGTGGGAGAGAGAACACCCCTGTCTATGTGTGTGTGTGTGTCTGTGTGTGTGAGAGAGAGAACACCCCTGTCTATGTGTGTGAGAGAGAGAATACCCCTGTCTATGTGTGTGTGTGTCTGTGTGTGTGTGTGTGAGAGAGAGAACACCCCTGTCTATGCGTGTGTGTGAGAGAGAGAACACCCTGTCTATGTGTGTGTGTGTGAGAGAGAGAGAACACACCTGTCTGTGTGTGTGTGTGAGAGAGAACACACCTGTCTGTGTGTGTGTGTGTGTGAGAGAGAACACCCTGTCTATGTGTGTGTGTGTGAGAGAGAGCACACCTGTCTGTGTGTGTGTGTGAGTGAGAGAGAACACACCTGTCTGTGTGTGTGTGTGTGTGTGAGAGAGAGAACACCCTGTCTATGTGTGTGTGTGTGAGAGAGAGAACACACCTGTCTGTGTCTGTGTGTGTGTGAGAGAGAGAACACACCTGTCTATGTGTGTGTGAGAGAGAGAGAACACACCTGTCTGTGTCTGTGTGTGTGTGTGAGAGAGAGAACACACCTGTCTATGTGTGTGTGTGTGTGAGAGAGAGAGAGAACACACCTGTCTGTGTGTGTGTGTGTGTGTGAGAGAGAGAGAGAGAACACACCTGTCTGTGTGTGTGAGAGAGAGAGTGGGAAGCGGATGGCCGAGTGGTTGGAGCGCTTGCGTCCGAACCGAGAGAGAGAACACCCCTGTCTATGTGTGTG
Organism: Marisa cornuarietis; assembly: GCA_004794655.1. Lineage (NCBI taxonomy): Eukaryota > Metazoa > Mollusca > Gastropoda > Architaenioglossa > Ampullariidae > Marisa > Marisa cornuarietis. Next base: position 3,569,767 of record SMMW01000044.1, read on the forward strand.
AGAGAGAGAACACACCTGTCTATGTGTGTGTGTGTGTGTGAGAGAGAGAGAGAGAGAGAGAACACACCTGTCTGCCTGCTGACGACTATGACGGGGGTTGTGGCACTAAGCTGACCTGATGACTAGACAGTTATGACGGTTAAATCATGTTTCAAGAGAAACTCCGCTTGATGACTACAAGAAAACCTAACGAAGCCGTTGACGGTCCCCACGTTATCCTCGCAACTCTTCAAATTCTTCCTTTCTTTTTTTATCAGTTTCTTCTTCTTCTTCTTCTATTTTTCTGTGACCTGCTGCAGCTACTACTGCTGTGTGCTGTAAGTGCACGAGCTGACAGATGACAGGGGAGGAGGACATCAGAGAGCAGTGTGGTGGAACCTGTCCTCTCATCAAGCGAGGAGGTCGACGAGGTATGACGACGCTTCTAAGTCGTTTGTGCTGTCACAGGCACGCGCCCACCCCGCTGTCCCACGTGGACGGGACACGCAGCCCAACAGGACAAACCACAAATGGCGTCGACATCGCTGCCGGCTAGACGGCATGAGACCCCACTTCGCTCCATCAGTTCCTCGGATTCTAACTTTACCCTCTTTCCGCTGCGACTAGTCACGTGACGAGGAATAAAAGTCAGACAGTCGTACTGCAGGCCTCAGTCTCTCGTTCTCTCTCTTTCTCTCTCGATCGTACTGTCCACTCACGAGTGTCACGTGGTCTCTGGATTGCTTGCCGGCTATCGATGTGCTCTCTAACAGTGAGTTCATTTTGACTTTCTTTCTGTTTCTTTTCATTTTTATTTACTCTAATTCTTCTTTGCATGTTTAAATGAAGGAATATTTATTTCATTACTTTTCTCAACGTTCTCTCTCTCCTCCCTCTCACCATCAGCCACCCACCATGAAGACTGGGCCAACAGTGAACATTCCATAAAGTCTTTCACCCGTTGTATGTTTATGAGGCTAACTCCAGCCACAGAGATGCAGACAACATTCCTAATGCAGTAGATTGCTGTCACGTGACTACTTTTGTCTGTGCTGAAGGTCGGTAATCAGTCAGTTAATGACAGGGGCGGCCATAACAACAACAGATAAAGTCGGATAAAATATTGCAAGGCCGTCGTCACTGGAGGTTTGATTATAGGGCTCAACGGTCAGGGAAGTCAAGTCCTGTGAAGGCACAGGAACACAAACACATCAACGGACTGAAAACATTATCCCTTGGTTGTTTCTTTCTCGTTAGAAGCTTGCCGCTAGTGTTAGCCATTCAAGCTAGTGTTAGCCGCCTACTGTTAGCCACTCACGCTAATGTTAGCCGCCTACTGTTAGCCACTCACGCTAGTGTTAGCAGACTACTGTTAGCCACTCACGCTAATGTTAGCAGCCTACTGTTAGCCACTCACGCTAGTGTTAGCAGACTACTGTTAGCCACTCAAGCTAATGTTAGCAGACTACTGTTAGCCACTCAAGCTAATGTTAGCAGACTACTGTTAGCCACTCACGCTAGTGTTAGCAGACTACTGTTAGCTACTCAAGCTAATGTTAGCAGACTACTGTTAGCCACTCACGCTAGTGTTAGCAGACTACTGTTAGCCACTCAAGCTAATGTTAGCAGACTACTGTTAGCCACTCACGCTAGTGTTAGCAGACTACTGTTAGCCACTCAAGCTAATGTTAGCAGACTACTGTTAGCCACTCACGCTAGTGTTAGCAGACTACTGTTAGCCACTCAAGCTAATGTTAGCAGACTACTGTTAGCCACTCAAGCTAGTGTTAGCCGCCTACTGTTAGCCACTTAAGCTAGTGTTAGCCGCCTACTGTTAGCCACTCACGCTAGTGTTAGCCGCCTAGTGTTAGCCACTCAAGCTAGTGTTAACCGCCTATTGTTAGCCACTCAAGGTAGTGTTAGCTGCTTACTGTTAGCCACTCACCACTCGTCGCACTCTCCATATACCGGGATGCTCGTGCTGACAGTATTGTGTAGCCATTATCCTGACCCTCATTAAGGCGGTTGTTTTGCTGCCAGCCCCTCACACAGATCTTTCTAGTAGTTGGCAGTCCACGAGTTGTACCCGACAGGTACCCACCTTCGTATGTTTGGTGTCTTTGAGTGAACTGCTTGTGTGTGTGTGTGTGTGTGATGCCTGCGGACATTAGTCTTCAAACCTGTCCTCCTAAAGTTCTTACATGGCCAGGTAACAAGAGCCTGAATGTGGGGGATGGGGGCAATTAGTGGAAAGGGAGGGAGGAAGGTGGTTAGGTCAGATGTTTTGCTTCATGTTGTCTCATACATGGTGTTTACTGACCTCACGCGCATTAACTTCACAGCGAGGGATGAGAGAAAGATCTTCTTAACGACAGAGGTGAGGATAAGTCAAGGAAAAGAGATCTTGACAGCATCTGGTCACGTGGTAAGGATAACACACTGATATCAAAGGAACTTTTTGTTGAAGTTTCGTCTCAAAGGTGGTCCGTTAGTGCAGTGGCGAGACAATGAAGGTATTTTGTCAGTTATTCAGCGCATGCGCAGTACACACTTCCTGTCTGCTAGCCGCTCAGTACCAAGACAAAGGAATGTAAAGAGATCGGGGGAAAAGATCACTGATCCGTTAGAAACTGTTGCAATGGTAAATTCAAATCTTGAAAAGTATGGCCGCCAGCGATACGAGGAGAGAACTTCATGCCGACAGCTGCATGCGCTCGACATTTCGTGTCGGGATTTGAGGTAAATGACCCCGGGGTTAATCATCTACATCCCACTATTATATCGTGGGTATGAGAGTCAGTGAAGAATACAAGTGGCAGTGTGACGAGTAAAACAACTGCTGACAATGTCTGCTCCAACATCTTGGCCAGGCTGAGAGAAAGGTGGTAAAGATGCTGCGTGTTGCATACTCAGACTTTCATTCCAAAAAAGCAGCTGTCAGAGAGAACTTGGTTAGTGTTGACACACGTTAAGAAATATCTACGAAGTTGTCACACTGGCGGAGACAGCCTTGCAAGTGTTGATATACATTAATACATCTCCACAAGGCTGTCACACAGTAAATATTTTTATTCCAGGAACGAATCCTTTCAGTAGAAGAGAAAGATGCAAAGTGATTTTTTGCTTATCGTCTTGCCGTGATGAGCTTGCCAAGTCAACAATAATTATATATATATATATATATGTATGTATATTAAGCAACTAATACAAAATACTTCTAGTACAATTTGTTACGAATAGCCCTCTCTTTCTCTCTTTCACACATAACACGTGAGTACAGAAAGAGGTTTGCTAAGAGAACAAGATCCACACATCATTTAATTAAGTACATGAAATAATTTGTGGAAATTAACTGTTAGCTAAGTATTGTTGTAAAGTATTAAAGTCTGTCTAATTATGAAATTTGGTTTATTGTTGTACTAAGAAGCTGTTCATGCGAAGGTTACCGTACTCCTACAGTTTAAATGAGTGTAAGTGGCTCACTCTTTCAAGCCGCGCCACCCTCCTGTCCAGAGCTGCCTCTCACTTGGGAAGAAAAGTGTTGGCGACAGCTGTTCTCTCACCCACCAAACAATCAAAGGTGGAAGAGCCAGACACAGGCAGAGAGTGCTGGACTCTTTCACCTATTAAGCAGGTTGCCACGCTTCACTTTCATTGTTGTGTTGTGTTTGTCACCCACTATGTATGTAACATTACTTGGGCGAGGGCAAGGAAGTGTGGAAGCGACTTTGTCAGACATAACTTGTCTATGATTCAAGTCAGTCTTTATCCTCGACACGTGCAATCAGTCAGCGGCCCAAACACTTTCCTTTGATGTGGCGGCGACTGAAGACCATCTGAGCTTCTGGATGCTCATCACCTCGGTGTGGCGGCCGAGCTTTGAAGCAACAAGGGCTTAAGGACGTCAGCGGTGATGAAGTGAACTCACTCCACGCGCTGACGGAAGTCACGTGATGTCTGGCAGTAATTATAATAGAGTGTTCTCTCACCGGCGAGGATTTAGCACGACAAGCTGGTTACAGCCATGATGAAACTTCAGTGGCTTAGCGGGCAAAGACAGCCAGGGCCAAAATCCAATCATATTTGTGATGTTCCTTTTCCGCTTCTTCCTCCTAACTCCCCGCTCCTCTTACTCCTCGCTCCCAGCTCGGTTTTCCAGCTGACACTCGTGCAGGCGCGTGCACGTAGGTAAAAGAAATGCAACGATTTAGGACAACGTGTCTTCATTATGCGTGTGTGTTGCTTAATTAGTGCAGCGAGTAGAATACTTACACTGGTGTTTCCATGGAAGAATTCTTTCCGGCCTCAGCCTGGACCAGACAGACAAAGACTCGTTCATCAGTTAAAAGCTGATTATCCACCAAATATTCTCATTTCTCACTAACCTTCAACATCTCATGCTGGCGCAGTGACTGCTGAAGTGACATTGAAGACCTCCCCCCCCCAAAAAAAAAAGTCCCAGCTGCCATTAACACTTCATTAGCCATGTTACCCTCAGTGAAGTATTCTACACCACGGAATGTAGTTTACTGTGGCTTTAGACTGACAATGTAACCAAGTTGGCTGTCACCTTTTTGCACCCTCGTGAAGTGCAGTGTGGGCTCGTGCCGTATAACAGACAATCTTTGTCTATGTCACCTGCAAGGATCGATCACCAGATGAACCTAGTTCACCACAGGGTTTCGGGAGGGAGCGAGAGTCGTGTCCAAGGGTGACTGAGAAAGTGTTTGGGGTGAGATATTTCTACCGTCTCTGGAGTTTTGTGTTGTAAACTTGCCATCTTCTGTTACCATCCTCTTCTCTTCTTTCCTCTGTGGGATAACATTTCTTCACGAACGAAGAGTTTGTGACAAATAAAGTTGGTCATTGTCATTGTCATTGTCAACATGTTTCTGAAATGACCTGAGGACCCTTGCTGTGCCACTTGTTGCCCTCACCTTGAGCTGTTCTCATTCTTTTCAGTAACGACTGATTTTGTCTCCCCACTTTCTGTTGGTTTATGGCCATCGCAGAGTTATTTTTATATGCTTGGCACTTATATTTCTCATATAGTCAGAAAATGTTTCTGAAATGACCTGAGGACCCTTGTCTGTGTGTATTGTTTAAGGTAGTCCATGTCTGGCGAAGACTGGTTCAAGTACTTTAACGATTTTATTTTCAGCTGTAGTCTGTATCATCACCACTTTCTCGGAGTACCGACTGTAATAGTCAGTGACAAGAATTACCGATTGTCCTGAAGGAAGAAGTCCGAGAAAGTCCAACATAAAGTCCTCCCATGGCCCTTAGGGTAGCTGTATGTTGTACACTGGCTCTGGAGGGTTTGCTCGGCTCACAAGTTGACATCCATGGCAAGTCTTGTAATATTATTCTGCTTTTGTCTCCATGTGTGGCCACCATACCTCTGTACGTAGGTTTTGTTTCGTTCCGACCACATCTAAGTGTCCCTCAAGTGCAAGTGTCAGCATGCGTGGTCTGAGATTGTTTGGAATGACAATTGGAGAACTTCTCAGTGTCAGCTTGCCTACAGAACACAGCTCAGAACTTATTACAACATAATATAGCTTGTCAACATTTTGTCATTTTCCTGACTGGATGCACTGGCAAATTTCTTCCTGTTCCTCGTCCTTTTTCTCTTCCTCTTTGATCTCTAGTATCGTCAGGGCATTCAGGGATGTGAATGACTAAATGTCTATGCCTGTAGTCGCAATACCCACCGGTCAATGCGGGCACTGGGTTTGGAACATGGACCATAGATTATTTGTAGTGGTTTATGGTCTGTTAACAGATCAGACTTTAGACAAAATACATGTGGGTGGAATTTCTTACATGTCCATACGATACCAAGCGCCTTTTTCTCTGTCTGAGAAGATCGTTTCTCCACGTCTGTCGGACTTGGACTGGCATGACACACCTCTTGGACCTTCTGTTTGTAGCTGTAGGAGTATCCCAGCAACTCCAACAAGAGAAGCATCTGTGATAATTTGGGTTCTCGCTTTGGAATCATAAGATCCCAATGTCTCTGCACTGCTCAAAGGCTTTTTAATGATTGGTAAGCCTGTTCCTGTTCTTGGCCAAACACAAAATGTTGATGTTTTTTAGTCAAAGACTCGGCGGTTCTGTGAGAGTGGAATTAGGGTACATGGAGAACAGTAATTCACCAGACCTAGAAAGCTTCTCACTTCACTCAGTCTCTGGTTCGCGAGTACTTTGGCTTCCACTTTATCTTTTTTCAGGATCTGAGCCATTTGCACTCAATTTACGACCCAGAAATAATTCCAGTTCTCTTTTCCGGAAGGAGGATTTTTCTGTATTCATGGTGAGCCCTGGCTTGTGAAGTGGCTGGTGTCAGCCTCGGGCGTCTCTCGGCTTCTTCGCGGGTGAACAATGTTGTCATCAGGAAGGTTGGCTGTTCCAGGGATACCTTGTATCACCTGTTGTGTTTAATGCTGATGTATTCCCGCCGCAGCATCTATTTCCATTCCCAGTCTCTTATAGCGGAACAATCCACAGTGTTTCACAAGGTGGCGATATCTCTCTGGTATCTGGATGTAACTCTGACTGGTGATAACTCATCTTGAGATCGAGCTGAGAGAACATTTTGCTGCCTACCATGTCTTGTATGAGCTCGTCGACTGTCGGAATGGGGTGTCTTTCTCCGAGTACCGCCTCATCTACTGACCCTCGTATTCACTGTCTGAGCCAGAATTTCTCCACACCTGGGTTTTGAACCTGCATTCCTGTTGCTCTAGCCGCTAGGCTATCAGCTCCCCACCAGCCGCGAGAATCAGTGAGTGAAAGTCAGGTGGTGCCCCGTGTGTTCACCTCCTGTCTTGTAGGTGACTTGGGGCTCAGTCTCCACACCTCACTTTCCCTGCTCCTCCCACTTTACCTGTGCTGCACGTGTGCTGTTGTGACTGAGCGCTACCTCTACTGTTGTGACTGAGCTCTATGTCTACTGTTGTTACTGAGCTCTATGTCTACTGTTCTTACTGAGCTCTATGTCTACTGTTGTGACTGTTGTGTCTAGTGTTCTTACTGTGCTCTACGTCTGCTGGGTGAAGAGAAGCAAAGTACCCGGAAAGAGCAATATATGGGTGTCACATTCGGAGACGTATGTCGGAGATGAGATACGAACCCACAACACCGGATTCTCATTGTCGTGGTGACAGGCGCTCAGCCAGTCTACATTTCCCGTGATACGTTTTCTTTCTTTCTTCTTTTTTCTTCCTCATTTTCTTTCTACTTTTCTTTATTTTATTTCCTCCTCCTCAAAGTTCATTGTCATAAATCTATCGTAAATGAGTTTTTCCCTGAAAAAGAATAGGTCCCAAAACTTCGACAAAGTATAATCTTTACGAACAAATGTAAGAGAAGAAGTACAATCTTGACCAACCCGTATTTGGGAAAATGGCCGAGACTTCCTATATTCACAGTGATTAGACTTGTTGCCTGCCCATCCCCTGCCTTTATCACATTACACCAGTACTTTTGAGAAAATGTCGGGTCTTATTTCATTCATTATATCGCAGACTGTTCACTGGCATAGCAGCTCGTTTTACCCAGACACAAGGTGGCCATTTCTACAGACAGGGCCATGGATCACCGGCGGTGTAACTGGTCTCTTCGACCGGCCAGACGGGTGGCTGTTGGCAGGAGGCTGATGAAGGGAGATGTTGACGTGTACTTCACTCATTATGGGGATTAAGGGTGGGCTCGTTAGATCAGCGAGCAGCAATTATCGGGAAATGAAAACGAGAAAATCAAATATTTGAACAGGAGCCTAATAATATTAACGAAGCTTGTGAGATGTTGGTGGTTCGCTGTGATGATGTTTTTAGAGTGAGACATGTGCGCCTCTTGTAATAGCAGTGTTGCTAAGGCTTTGCTTGTGTGTGTGTGTGTGTGTGTGTGTGTGTGTGTGTGTGTGTGTGTGTGAAAAAGCTCGCACACTTCTACTAAAGATGTCCGCCAGTGCTCGGCTAATGACAGGACGATCTCGGTGGTCACAAGCTTGTAGTCAGGTTTCCTTGTGAGGTGAACAGGTCAAACAGGTTAGCAGTCAGTCTGTCTGACTCTGATGTCAGTGAAACATGTCAGCATCCAAATGGGTCGTGCATCTTGTTTCGTGATGACGAGATGTTGGAAGATTATCAGTCTTCTGTCCCCGACTAACCAGGCGCCATACCAACAGTTGGTTGGTGTTGCTGCAGGTCTCATCATTCCAATCCTAGAAACTCAATCTTGCTGTTGGGCTGCCTTCATAAGCAACAATAAAAAGTCAGATGTCCAGCGACTTGGGTATTGCCTAACTTAACAACCTCACTTGTCTGATGTGATCACTGGTCTGAAACTAATGGACCAAACCTTCTCTGGCTCTGCTAGAAGCAGACTAGCTGCCATATTGGTATTCGTTAAGCGACATGCTCTCCGTATTCGGAATACTCTCTTGCAGCAATTCTTGTATTCTTCGTAAATTGTCCACCTTTTATGCTTTGTTCCTGAAGTGATTTAGTTTTTTTTTTAAAAGTGAAGAGACCTGTGTCAATCTGCTCATTTTCCAAAGTCAAATCATAAAATAATATTTAAGATCCACAGTACACACACTGTCAGCACAGTTTTTGTGATGGGAAATAAAGTATCATTGTGCAAACAGTTTGGAAATAACCAGAACAGGAGACAAGATTCTTGCCACAGTCAGGCCTGATCTGAAACTCCCAGGAAAAAGTCACATAAGAGAGGATGTGTGACCTCATATATAATGTGTGACCTCATACAGAGAGGATGTGTGACCTCATATATAATGTGTGACCTCATACAGAGAGGATGTGTGACCTCATATATAATGTGTGACCTCATATATAATGTGTGACCTCATACAGAGAGGATGTGTGACCTCATATATAATGTGTGACCTCATATATAATGTGTGACCTCATATAGAGAGGATGTGTGACCTCATACAGAGAGGATGTGTGACCTCATACAGAGAGGATGTGTGACCTCATACAGAGAGGATGTGTGACCTCATACAGAGAGGATGTGTGACCTCATATAGAGAAGATGTGTGACCTCACATAGAGTGGATGTGTGACCTCATACAGAGAGGATGTGTGACCTCATATATAATGTGTGACCTCATATATAATGTGTGACCTCATATATAATGTGTGACCTCATACAGAGAGGATGTGTGACCTCATACAGAGAGGATGTGTGACCTCATACAGAGAGGATGTGTGACCTCATACAGAGAGGATGTGTGACCTCATACAGAGAGGATGTGTGACCTCATATAGAGAGGATGTGTGACCTCATATAGAGAGGATGTGTGACCTCATACAGAGAGGATGTGTGACCTCATATAGAGAGGATGTGTGACCTCATATAGAGAGGATGTGTGACCTCATACAGAGAGGATGTGTGACCTCACATAGAGTGGATGTGTGACCTCATATATAATGTATGACCTCATATAGAGAGGATGTGTGACCTCATATAGAGAGGATGTGTGACCTCATATAGAGAGGATGTATGACCTCATATAGAGAGGATGTGTGACCTCATATAGAGAGGATGTGTGACCTCATATAGAGAGGATGTGTGACCTCATATAGAGAGGATGTGTGACCTCATATAGAGAGATGATGTGTGACCTCATATAGAGAGGATGTGTGACCTCATATAGAGAGGATGTATGACCTCATATAGAGAGGATGTGTGACCTCATATAGAGAGGATGTATGACCTCATATAGAGAGGATGTGTGACCTCATATAGAGAGGATGTATGACCTCATATAGAGAGGATGTATGACCTCATATAGAGAGGATGTGTGACCTCATATAGAGAGATGATGTGTGACCTCATATAGAGAGGATGTGTGACCTCATATAGAGAGGATGTATGACCTCATATAGAGAGGATGTATGACCTCATATAGAGAGGATGTGTGACCTCATATAGAGAGGATGTATGACCTCATATAGAGAGGATGTGTGACCTCATAGAGAGAGGATGTATCACCTCATATAGAGAGGATGTGTGACCTCATATACAGAGAGGATGTGTGACCTCATATATAATGTGTGACCTCATATATAATGTGTGACCTCATACAGAGAGGATGTGTGACCTCATACAGAGAGGATGTGTGACCTCATACAGAGAGGATGTGTGACCTCATATAGAGAGGATGTGTGACCTCATATAGAGAGGATGTATGACCTCACATAGAGTGGATGTGTGACCTCATATATAATGTATGACCTCATATAGAGAGGATGTGTGACCTCATATAGAGAGGATGTGTGACCTCACATAGAGTGGATGTGTGACCTCATATATAATGTATGACCTCATATAGAGAGGATGTGTGACCTCATATAGAGAGGATGTGTGACCTCATATAGAGAGGATGTATGACCTCATATAGAGAGGATGTGTGACCTCATATAGAGAGGATGTGTGACCTCATATAGAGAGGATGTGTGACCTCATATAGAGAGGATGTGTGACCTCATATAGAGAGATGATGTGTGACCTCATATAGAGAGGATGTGTGACCTCATATAGAGAGGATGTATGACCTCATATAGAGAGGATGTGTGACCTCATATAGAGAGGATGTATGACCTCATATAGAGAGGATGTGTGACCTCATATAGAGAGGATGTATGACCTCATATAGAGAGGATGTATGACCTCATATAGAGAGGATGTGTGACCTCATATAGAGAGATGATGTGTGACCTCATATAGAGAGGATGTGTGACCTCATATAGAGAGGATGTATGACCTCATATAGAGAGGATGTATGACCTCATATAGAGAGGATGTGTGACCTCATATAGAGAGGATGTATGACCTCATATAGAGAGGATGTGTGACCTCATAGAGAGAGGATGTATCACCTCATATAGAGAGGATGTGTGACCTCATATAGAGAGAGGATGTATGACCTCATACAGAGAGGATGTGTGACCTCATATATAATGTGTGACCTCATATATAATGTGTGACCTCATATATAATGTGTGACCTCATACAGAGAGGATGTGTGACCTCATACAGAGAGGATGTGTGACCTCATACAGAGAGGATGTGTGACCTCATATAGAGAGGATGTGTGACCTCATATAGAGAGGATGTGTGACCTCATACAGAGAGGATGTGTGACCTCATATAGAGAGGATGTGTGACCTCATATAGAGAGGATGTGTGACCTCATACAGAGAGGATGTGTGACCTCACATAGAGTGGATGTGTGACCTCATATATAATGTATGACCTCATATAGAGAGGATGTGTGACCTCATATAGAGAGGATGTGTGACCTCATATAGAGAGGATGTGTGACCTCATATAGAGAGGATGTATGACCTCATATAGAGAGGATGTGTGACCTCATATAGAGAGGATGTGTGACCTCATATAGAGAGGATGTGTGACCTCATATAGAGAGGATGTGTGACCTCATATAGAGAGATGATGTGTGACCTCATATAGAGAGGATGTGTGACCTCATATAGAGAGGATGTATGACCTCATATAGAGAGGATGTGTGACCTCATATAGAGAGGATGTATGACCTCATATAGAGAGGATGTGTGACCTCATATAGAGAGGATGTATGACCTCATATAGAGAGGATGTATGACCTCATATAGAGAGGATGTGTGACCTCATATAGAGAGATGATGTGTGACCTCATATAGAGAGGATGTGTGACCTCATATAGAGAGGATGTATGACCTCATATAGAGAGGATGTATGACCTCATATAGAGAGGATGTGTGACCTCATATAGAGAGGATGTATGACCTCATATAGAGAGGATGTGTGACCTCATATAGAGAGGATGTATGACCTCATATAGAGAGGATGTGTGACCTCATAGAGAGAGGATGTATCACCTCATATAGAGAGGATGTGTGACCTCATATAGAGAGATGATGTATGACCTCATTTAGAGATGATGTATGACCTCATAGAGAGAGATGATGTATGACCTCATTTAGAGATGATGTATGACCTCATACAGAGAGGATGTGTGACCTCATATAGAGAGATGATGTATGACCTCATTTAGAGATGATGTATGACCTCATAGAGAGAGGATGTGTGACCTCATATAGAGATGATGTATGACCTCATATAGAGAGGATGTATGACCTCATTTAGAGATGATGTATGACCTCATAGAGAGAGGATGTGTGACCTCATAGAGAGAGGATGTATGACCTCATTTAGAGATGATGTATGACCTCATAGAGAGAGGATGTGTGACCTCATATAGAGATGATGTATGACCTCATATAGAGAGGATGTATGACCTCATTTAGAGATGATGTATGACCTCATAGAGAGAGGATGTGTGACCTCATAGAGAGAGGATGTGTGACCTCATAGAGAGAGGATGTATGACCTCATATAGAGAGCAGAACAAATCTGATGGCAGCAGTTGATGCTCCATTCAGACAAAGTGCTCTACTCAAGGTGGGCGGAGCTTCAGATTTAGTCACGAGACTTTACAAGACCTGGGCAACCTATTCAACAAATAAATAAGTAAGAAACAGAAATAAAACAAATGTGAAATGTCCCTATCACCTGCCTCATTAAAAGCTGTTCATTAGTGGCACATAGCTCCACGCCTCCCTCCCTTGTGTTCAGTCTGCTCAGCTCCACTTCCCTCTCTTGCATGGAGTCGTACCTGAGACCTCTGTTCAAGCACATTCTGTTCGAAAACATTTCTGCGGTATCATTTCCACACCACACAAATCCCACGAAAAATGAACTCGAAAAAAATACCTGAGAATGTTCGATAACGGCTAGAATGAAATTAATAGTCTTGTCGCATCTTCATCCTAAATAAATCCTTCAGGAGAAAACTCATCACTCAACGAATTCGTGTTTTCCTCGCCATGTACAAGCACTAGAGATGCAGCTTCAACTACAGCAGACGGTTTTTACTATCCACACAAAAAAAACAAACAAACAAAAAAGCGCTGAAATGGTGAAGCCGCACCATTAGACAGGAAAGGCCACGTGATCATGTAAAGGTCGCCTCTCATGTTCATATCCCAGCATCACTAGCGCGGTGTCCGCCACATGCGCCTTCCGCTTCCGGCCGCCTCATCTCGAATTTGAGCCAACAAGTGAGCTACTGATGCACTGCTAACAAAGGCAGACGTTTTGTGTGCGTGCGTGCGTGCGTGCGTGTGTGTGTGTGTGTGCGTGCGTGTGTGTGTGTGTGTGCGCGCGCTTGAGCCAAATTTGCTACAAAAACATAAAGAAAAGGAGTCAATAATTATCATCTTTCTCTTTCTATATTTGCACCACCTTGCACCACGCTGGTGTTTGCGCACCAGTTCATTTTCACATCACGCATTTCCTGCTTCATTATTCAGTCATCGCCATTTGCATTTTGTTATTCATCCCTCGGGGCTTTTGTCTTCTGAGGCTTAGACCTTGACTCTTTTCATTTGACATTATTTTGTTGTAAACAGACTGTGATGAGGAGACAGCGTCTGATGTTTTGTGGTTAAGTGAGCAGTGACTCGCTCTCAGCAGGTGAGAAGTGTCTTGATCTCAGCAGGTGAGCAGTCACTTGCTCTCAGCAGGTGAGCAGTGACTTGTCAGCAGGTTAGCAGTGACTTGCTCTCAGCAGGTGTTTACTGACGGAGCCCCAACTGAGAGACTGAGCAAGTGGAGTTTCCAGACTGTGAAAACCTTTGCTGTCGCTCACGATCACAAGCAAGTTCATCTGTCGTCGTGTAGAAAGTATTTTACGGCTGGCTACTGCGACATGGACCGGCGTGGCACTGAGTGAACATAAAGTTTGACAAAAATTAGTTAGTTGGGAAACAAAATCAATGCAAACAGACTTTGGCTACTTGAAACTATTTTCTGTGACTAGAGAGGAGAGCAGCCAATAGAAAACACCTGTGATGTCACTAGAGAGGAGAGCAGCCAAGAGAAAATACCTGTGATGTTACTAGAGAGGAGAGCAGCCAAGAGAAAACACCTGTGATGTCACTAGAGAGGAGAGCAGCCAAGAGAAAATACCTGTGATGACACTAGAGAGGAGAGCAGCCAATAGAAAATACCTGTGATGTCACTAGAGAGGAGAGCAGCCAATAGAAAATACCTGTGATGTCACTAGAGAGGAGAGCAGCCAGTAGAAAATACCTGTGATGTCACTAGAGAGGAGAGCAGCCAGTAGAAAATACCTGTGATGTCACTAGAGAGGAGAGCAGCCAGTAGAAAATACCTGTGATGTCACTAGAGAGGAGAGCAGCCAATAGAAAATACCTGTGATGTCACTAGAGAGGAGAGCAGCCAGTAGAAAATACCTGTGATGTCACTAGAGAGGAGAGCAGCCAGTAGAAAATACCTGTGATGTCACCTTCATAGCCTCCAACTCACAATTACTGGAGATTTAGGAGAACGGAAAGAAAGAAAACAAACCCTCAACATTTAGAAAGTAACTTGTCGAGAAGAAAAAGAAGGTGAATTTACACTGCTGCTAGCTTTGCTCCATGACACATTAGTTATTGTCTGCGGAAACAAGACTTAAAGGAGGTCACGTGACGTGCCCAGTGTTATTTATAACCGAGTGCGTTCATCGTAGCAAGTCCCTGCGGGCTTTTACTGTAAAAATATTGTTGAGACTTCAATGGGGAAGTGAATGGAACACGACACTCATGCAGCTTCTGTGGCTGTCGTTCAAATGACTGCAAGAGTGAAAACCGAGGGTTTATAGCAAACAGATGTCGTGACGCTCAGCTGGCAGCAGACTGACCTCAAGAGGTTGTCATCATCCAACTGGACACACGACAGTTGACCGAGAGAAAGTGAAACACAAACTGTTGATAGGATGACAGTGTTTGTGATGGAGGAATTCTACAAGTCACTGCAGCTGTTCAACACTTCCTGCTCTACGTGTAACGTATTCTTACTTACTACATGTAACGTATTCTTACTTACTACATGTAACGTATACTTACTACATGTGACGTAGTCTTACTTACTACATGTAACGTATTCTTACTTACTACATGTAACGTATACTTACTACATGTAACGTATTCTTACTTACTACATGTAACGTATACTTACTACATGTGACGTAGTCTTACTTACTACATGTAACGCATTGTTACTTACTACGTTTAACGTATACTTACTACATAGAATGTATTCTTTCTTACTACATGTGACCTATTCTTACTTACTACATGTAACGCATTCTTACTTACTACATGTGACGTATTCTTACTACATGTGACGTATTCTTATTTATTACGTGTAACGTATTCCTACTTACTACATGTGACGTATTCTGACGAGATATTTATCATTGTTGTCGCTTTATCTTTCGTCGAGTTGACGAAACACCACCGCACAGAGACTTCACGGCGTTAATATTGACTGTTGTTACAGTTGTTAGGTCTGTCATACTACTCCAAATGATATTTGACATTGTTTTACTTGTAACATACCACGTGTTACAACAGACAAGCTTGGTGCCTACCTTTAAGCTGTCAATCATTTAATTTCTTGGTGTGATGAAGTCACCTGTAAAATGGTCTGTAGTACCTGCACCTGGCTTATCTCCTCCTTGACTTTGTTATTAAGTTGAGTGTTTTGTGACTGGGTGTGTGGCGACACACAATGTCCGGTTACCAGATTCCTGTCACAAGGTGTGTTTGGAGAGATACAGGTTGCTACACTTGTCCGCATTGCTGATAATGCACTGGACTTAACAGTTTTCTGTGACAATGTTGTCATGTCGAGGCTTCCATGTGCCGCTTGACTCCAATCGAAATGTTCCAGTCAGACAAACATGTCCACATGAGGTGCAGTTCATTTTGTCGTCCACTGACAGTTGATTCGTTGTAACACCCTGCAGGCATTTCGTGATTTTTTACTCACAAAAATGAGTCTGCAATTTGTTCCTCCTGCGGTGTAAGAGCGGGTGGAGGGTCACTGTTCCATAAAACTGATCTTGTTAAGCGAGTTTTTTCTTTGGACAGATTTGCACTTTCGTTAGTCTTGTCTATAATTATTCTCTACACGAACAAAATAAATGAACATGTGAACTATGACCGACTGAGTTCGCTTCCGAGCTTTAGCCTCATTAAAACTCACTACGGGTGTATTATATTAGTACTGTTCCCCATTAAAACTCACTACGGGTGAATTATATTAGTACTGTTCCCCATTAAAACTCACTACGGGTGTATTATATTAGTACTGTTCCCCTTTGGTATATACTCTGACCTTTGAGCTTTGAGTTTTGCATAGACACCATTCTCCTCGTATACTTAATCTTTAGTTAGGTTACTTTTTATGAGATGCAACTTCACAACACTTACTTGCGCAAGGATCCTGTCTATCTTAATGTGATTATTACATGATAAATATTTTGTCAGAGAAACAGTTTACAGTAGAATGAGTCGTTTTGTGGGAATGTTTAGTTTACAGTTTCGTTTCTCGCCAATTCTCTGAGTACACTGTTGATCATTATGTCACAAAACCAGTCAACGCCGGAAGTTACCTCACTCATACATCAATGTTTTACACCAGACATCAGCTGCGGTCGTCACCAGGTCCAGAGCCTGGGATGAAAAACGTGGAGATGTTTCTGCCAGCAACAGGCGTTGGTGCACACAGTTCGACAGTTCCCTCCCCACTGGTGATAAAAAGCAGAAGTTGTCGGTGATTGACAGGAAGGGCCTTAATAAGTCGGTGGTAAGAAGGACGACCACGAACACGAGAGGGCCCGAGAAATCGCGCGAGAATTCACGAGAGAGCCGCGAGATACAAGAATGACAGCCACTTGCTTTGTGTGGATAATTACAGCTTCGCGAAAATACGAAAAGTTTACGACGAACGGCTTGAGAAAAGAAAACAAAACAAGATTTGTACATCACTAGATTTCCCCCAAGACTTCAGGCTGACAGATGCTGGCAGTTGGACGAAGAGCGCAGATAACGGTCTTTTGTAAAAAAAAAAGTAGTTTCAAAAAGCTGAGACTCTCAGAATGGACTCCTTTTACAGTTTATTTACTGTTTCAGAGGTGAGACAAGCAGAAATTAATCCCCTCTCAGTGTTTTTTCTTTTCCCTTCTTCCCTAACAAATATTAAACCCGTCACGTGACCATAAAATTCTGTGAGATGTGACCCTCCCTCTGGAATCCACGTTGTCTCATGTTTCTTTGGGTGGGCGACGATGGAATCGCAAAATCTTCAATTTGCTGGACCACAAGGTCGCAGGGTGCCGACAGGACTGGGAGGGTGGGGGGGGGGAGAAGTGAAAACCGAGTTTTTATAATGCTGACAACCGTCGATAAAAGGCCCCCCCCCCCCAGTCTGCAGCCATTACTAGGCGTCAAGTGCTGCGTAATGATGTTTGCCTGTTGTGTCCCTTTGTTCTCAGCAGCCACCGGCAGTTCTAGAAGATTCCGTTACACTGTGGAATCCGCGAGGGATAGCTGTCACATTGTGTTATTTCTTTCACTCATCATTTAGTTCACATAATAGGAGTCGCCAGCCAGAGGTGCTTCTTCCGTCCGCAAAACATGGCAGGCAGGACTTGATTAGGGCGTTTTTCCTTTTTTTTCTTTTTTTTTTTTTTTGCACCCAGAGGGATAAGAAGCGGGTGCTTGGATGCACAGGCGCACGTGACTAATTTGTCTCTCCACTGACTGAGTTGCTGAGTGAGCGAGTCAGTGTTAAGTGGCTGAGTGCGCGAAAACCTTTATTTCATTCTGTCATTGTGTGTTTGCACGTGCATGCATCCTCCCATGTACATGATGTAACATTTACATGTCGCACGCACTTGCTTCTGTCGTCCTCGTGTCTTTCACTCCCCGTGTCATTACTTTTGCACCCAAACGACGTCATGCAGCGCTCCACAAGGGAGGCCACCGCGCTGCCTAATTTGCTAAGAGCGGTAATCAAGTCTTTGACCACTCATCTGCCATCACAAGTATAGACACAGACAGCCTCCCACTTTCCCCCGTCTCTGGTGATCACCGTTGACCTCTCTGTAATCTTATTTCTCAGCTGTCACAGTGAGTGAGTTTTCAAGAAGGTTGTGGAGGCAAAGGATCCTCTTTCACTTCCGGGGCTGATTTTTTGAATCCTTGGCTAAAAAATTAAAGTGGTGCTATTCGGTTTGAGTCATGTGAGAAATCAACATTTTAATCATGATGATAATAGTTCACAGCTCACTCACTCATCACATTAACTGAGGCTCTGTTTCTTGCCAACATTGCAGGTCACAAGTCTCAAGCCGCACAAACACATTTTTTTTATATTTTGTGCATTTTGCTCTATGGATTTTCCCCGGAAATTAAGAAGTAAAATATTAAAATGAAAATGAGAAGGAACGGTGTCTTGAATGTTGTTGTATTTATAAATATAGAAGCTCATCTTACCTTAGTGTGAGTGCAGGATCAAACCCACGGCTACATAAACGATCAGAACAATGTGTACTACTCAACCGTGTGTACTTCTCTAGATAACTGGCGACAAAATGTCTAAGCCAGGATGAATCACTGACTACGAAAGTGAATGCCACTACAATTAACTAATTATAAAAGTCAATCCCAGTACAATTAAATAATTATAAAAGTCAATCCAGTACAATGAACTATAAAAGTCAGTCCAGTACAATTAATTATAAAAGTCAGTGCCTGTAAAATACATCGACTACAAAAGTCAGTTCCAGTACAACTCACTGACTACCAAAGTTTTTGCCGATACAAGTAACAGAATATAAACTTCAAAGTTAGTGCAGTTGATTGAGTGCAGCTGTTAGCCGAGGGCGTGAGTAGTCTGTGACGTTTTGAATTGTTGCCCCTGGCTGCGTATTAATTCCCCTCAGCAGCAGCGAGGTGCACCGAATGTAGGGAGCAATAACTCCATGACAGATAATAGTGTAAACACGAATCTGACCTCCCCCCGACCCCACCAAGGTTCATCGGCCACGAACCCCACATAAAACATACGCTGTACATATTGTCCATACATATTGTCCTTGTCCATACCTGTTGCCCATGTGCTGGCCTGTAGATACATCGCCTCCATCTTGTGGGTTAACTGACTGACTGGACAGACCTCAGTATTTTATTACCGTGTTTATGCCAACAATACCCGTCGCAAGGGATCGTCTCAGTTCCTAATTTCTTTAAATATTATTGAAAACACAACCGTCCTTTATTTGAATGAAGTAATTGCATTGTTGAGTTACTTGTACTCAGGGCGGAAACAATTTATTATTGATCAACAACTTATTATTGATCGACGTGGATTTTTGGTGAGCACTGTTGGAGTTTGAGGCAATGGCTTCAGCAAGACTCTCCACCTCATTAGCCGAGAGACCCTAGCAGTGTCTGAAGGGCGCATGATATGGTGAAAACCCAGTTGAAGGCATTTTTTGCTTCTGTCTCTCGGATACCATCAACCGCCCCGCCCACACCTCCCCCCACCAAACCTTTATCCCTCCAACTCTCTGTCCCTCACTCAGCCAGCTGCTCAAGTGCCATGCAGTCAGGGTGCGAGTCCATACAACTGCCATACTCTGTCCAAAATCGCATCCTAACCCCGAGGGCCTCAGTGACACAGGCTTCCTGTTCAAGGTCCAGCTGCCCTGCTTCTCTGGTCTGACTCATGTTCACAGGTCTTACAAATGTTTTCATCCTGTCGGTGCCACTGGCACCTCGCTCGACTGAACAGTTGGCAGTTAAACCTACAAACTGCGGCAGACTCAAACTTTATCTCCGGGTATGCAGTATGCGCCTTCGACTGTGTCGGCCCTGACAGTCGGCTACCTCCCCGTAGCTGTCTTGCGAAAGACCAGACTATTTCTTGCCATCACAGTTCGTGCCGTTTCCCCGTTCTTGCCATCATTTCCCCGCCGATGCCGGACGCCACCCTAACGGCCATTAGCTCTCGGTTCCTTTCTCCCTCCCACCTACAGCCTCCTATTCGCATTTCTGGTACTTAGCCGCCGTCCAAATTGTGCCCACGGGGGGTAGGAGGGACAAGATAAACCAACATGGAGCAGAGAAGGTCAGCAGGAAAGCCCACTGAGGGGGGTGGGTGGAAGGGGAGCCTCGCTGTCTTGCGTTCCGCCGCCGCCAGCCCTCGGTTACCAGCATCTTCACGGGAGGAGGTCTGGTGCTTCACGGTGCGCTGCGCCGAGTTGTCAAAACTCTGCAACAAGAGCTTTTCCGTTGTTTTCTTTTCCCAAGGACGAGGAGAGGTGAGTAAGCAGCATTTCATTTCTTGAGTAGATTTAAGAAGTCGATGGTTTAGGAAGAATCGGACAGTTTATTAAAAATCGTTATTATGCATTTTGTTCTTTACTGCCAAACAGGTTTGTCGTTTTGGAGACACAGTCAACACCTACTGATTTGGTCAGCTTGATGTCACCATGTTTCCTTAAACCATCCACTTCAGTTGCAGAACATAGTAATGAGAAAGAAACCCCCCTCCTTCAAAACGAGCGCTAAAAGTGAAAGTAAAAACAGTTTAGCAGAAATGTCTACCATTGCTGAGAACGAGCAGTCATGCAAAACTCCAAGAAATTACAAGCAAATTTTGCCTGATTTCATATTTAAAGAAATATCTACTTCCTGCAACATTTACTATTGTTGCTACACAAATAAAACTGTCTGGAAGGAAGAACAAGGCAAATCAATGAAACATCCCTGGGGCTTGTAAGAAGGAGTACAAATCCCAAAACATATAAAGGGTGGAAACTGCTTAACTTGCCCTCAATAACACCTTTAGGAGGAGGCATGCACAATGCTAACATTTCCCCAGGGTATGTCCCCATGATATTTTGCAAGTCTTGCACCAAAAAGTGTCTGGTATGTGGCCAGGAGGTGAGGTCTGTGCTGTTGTTTATCATCAAATGACAAAGAAGAACTGTCTCACAACAAACAAGATGTCTCACAACAAACAAACGTCTCATCATCATCATCATCATCATCGGGTGTCCCCTTCCACCTTGGACTGTCTAGTCACACATTCTCCCAAATGTTTTGTCACAACTGTATCGAAAACACATTCTGTAATACGAGGAAAGGCGGGGTCTGGAAACCCAAACTCCTCGGCAACCTCTTCTCTCTGCGCCAGGGGATGGCGGATGGTCTCGTGATGCAGGGGGCGAGTAGCCAGTACATGGAAGATGGAGATGACTTTCTCTTGACGATGAACATTATCAGCACTCAGCACATTTGCACTACTCCCTCCATCATCTCTCAAGTTGCCTTCATCAACTCCCCCGACGAACTATCCGTTCTTGATGAAAATAGTTTAACTGCTATTAACTGGTTATATCGCCAATAATGTACAAAAAGAATGTTTGTCCTGATTGTAAATAATTAATTACGGGAAAGCACAAGGGAACAGTAAAAGAAGCTCTGCTTTCAATCAGTCAAGTACCTCAGGCAAAAGATTGGCTACTTGTCATAAAAGTTCAGCTGGTAATGGTGGTGGAGGAACTGGAAACTAAGAAATATCAACAGCTGCTCGAGAGTTCGATTTCTGGAACATTTTGAAAAGAACTCGAGGTCGCTGATGTGTTCCTCCCTCAAATGCAGACCAGGCAGCCTTGTCGCCAAGTTGTTTTTAAATGTACGGCTACATTTCGCATTAAAAGAAAATAATACACATTTTGTGCAACCTCCGCAATGAAAAACAAAGAAATATTTAAAATGAAGCATCTGTAAATTTACATTTATATAATTAGTATTACATAATTAGTATTGTGTGCAAAGATGTCTTAGCTACATAACAACATATCTTGGTATACACACATTCTCACTAACTAGTGTTACTTGCAAGCCATCACTAATGTCTACTTGAAACGCCTTTCGCTTTTTTTCTAAACTAGAGAAGTTGCCAGATTGAAATATTTGTATATAGTTATATCTCCGACATGTATACAAGTGTGTGTGCTGGACACTGTATATATATATATATATCTGTGTGTGTGTGTGTGTGTGTGTGTGTGTGTGTGTGTGTGTGTGTGTGTGTGTGTGTGATGCATGCTAAACCAGAGTTACAAAGTTACAAAGACGCCGCACACCTGAGCAACTACCTCCCCACCCAAAAAAAGAGCCCACGTGTAAAACATAAATAAAAAGTGTATAGACTCTAAAACACCTTTAAAATGATGTGAAATGTTGTTTACACTTTGTGTTTACACGTGCTGTCTACACACTCTGTGCCATGAAAACGGTTAAGTTAGAAATGGCTGCACCGACGATTGTAGCAGGTGAGAGAGCTCCGTGAGTTGACATACCTGGTGACATTCAGCGACTACTACAGGTGAGAGAGAGCTCCGTGAGTTGACATACCTGGTGACATTCAGCGACTACTACAGGTGAGAGAGCTCCGTGAGTTGACATATACTTCCTAGGATTCAGCGACTACTATAGGTGAGAGAGCTCCGTGACTTGACATATACTTCCTAGGATTCAGCGACTACTACAGGTGAGAGAGCTGCGTGAGTTGACATACCTGGTGACATTCAGCGACTACTACAGGTGAGAGAGCTCCATGAGTTGACATATACTTCCTAGGATTCAGCGACTACTACAGGTGAGAGAGCTCCGTGACTTGATATATACTTCCTAGGATTCAGCGACTACTACAGGTGAGAGAGCTGCGTGAGTTGACATACCTGGTGACATTCAGCGACTACTACAGGTGAGAGAGCTCCATGAGTTGACATATACTTCCTAGGATTCAGCGACTACTACAGGTGAGAGAGCTCCGTGAGTTGACATATACTTCCTAGGATTCAGCGACTACTATAGGTGAGAGAGCTCCGTGACTTGACATATACTTCCTAGGATTCAGCGACTACTACAGGTGAGAGAGCTGCGTGAGTTGACATACCTGGTGACATTCAGCGACTACTACAGGTGAGAGAGCTCCATGAGTTGACATATACTTCCTAGGATTCAGCGACTACTACAGGTGAGAGAGCTCCGTGAGTTGACATATACTTCCTAGGATTCAGCGACTACTACAGGTGAGAGAGCTGCGTGAGTTGACATACCTGGTGACATTCAGCGACTACTACAGGTGAGAGAGCTCCGTGAGTTGACATACCTGGTGACATTCAGCGACTACTACAGGTGAGAGAGCTGCGTGAGTTGACATACCTGGTGACATTCAGCGACTACTACAGGTGAGAGAGCTCCGTGAGTTGACATACCTGGTGACATTCAGCGACTACTACAGGTGAGAGAGCTCCATGAGTTGACATATACTTCCTAGGATTCAGCGACTACTACAGGTGAGAGAGCTCCGTGAGTTGACATATACTTCCTAGGATTCAGCGACTACTACAGGTGAGAGAGCTGCGTGAGTTGACATACCTGGTGACATTCAGCGACTACTACAGGTGAGAGAGCTCCGTGAGTTGACATACCTGGTGACATTCAGCGACTACTACAGGTGAGAGAGCTGCGTGAGTTGACATACCTGGTGACATTCAGCGACTACTACAGGTGAGAGAGCTCCGTGAGTTGACATACCTGGTGACATTCAGCGACTACTACAGGTGAGAGAGCTCCGTGAGTTGACATACCTGGTGACATTCAGCGACTACTACAGGTGAGAGAGCTCCGTGAGTTGACATATACTTCCTAGGATTCAGCGACTACTATAGGTGAGAGAGCTCCGTGACTTGACATATACTTCCTAGGATTCAGCGACTACTACAGGTGAGAGAGCTGCGTGAGTTGACATATACTTCCTAGGATTCAGCGACTACTACAGGTGAGAGAGCTCCATGAGTTGACATATACTTCCTAGGATTCAGCGACTACTACAGGTGAGAGAGCTGCGTGAGTTGACATACCTGGTGACATTCAGCGACTACTACAGGTGAGAGAGCTCCATGAGTTGACATATACTTCCTAGGATTCAGCGACTACTACAGGTGAGAGAGCTGCGTGAGTTGACATATACTTCCTAGGATTCAGCGACTACTACAGGTGAGAGAGCTCCATGAGTTGACATATACTTCCTAGGATTCAGCGACTACTACAGGTGAGAGAGCTCCGTGAGTTGACATATACTTCCTAGGATTCAGCGACTACTATAGGTGAGAGAGCTCCGTGACTTGACATATACTTCCTAGGATTCAGCGACTACTACAGGTGAGAGAGCTGCGTGAGTTGACATACCTGGTGACATTCAGCGACTACTACAGGTGAGAGAGCTCCATGAGTTGACATATACTTCCTAGGATTCAGCGACTACTACAGGTGAGAGAGCTCCGTGAGTTGACATATACTTCCTAGGATTCAGCGACTACTACAGGTGAGAGAGCTGCGTGAGTTGACATACCTGGTGACATTCAGCGACTACTACAGGTGAGAGAGCTCCGTGAGTTGACATACCTGGTGACATTCAGCGACTACTACAGGTGAGAGAGCTGCGTGAGTTGACATACCTGGTGACATTCAGCGACTACTACAGGTGAGAGAGCTCCGTGAGTTGACATACCTGGTGACATTCAGCGACTACTACAGGTGAGAGAGCTCCATGAGTTGACATATACTTCCTAGGATTCAGCGACTACTACAGGTGAGAGAGCTCCGTGAGTTGACATATACTTCCTAGGATTCAGCGACTACTACAGGTGAGAGAGCTGCGTGAGTTGACATACCTGGTGACATTCAGCGACTACTACAGGTGAGAGAGCTCCGTGAGTTGACATACCTGGTGACATTCAGCGACTACTACAGGTGAGAGAGCTGCGTGAGTTGACATACCTGGTGACATTCAGCGACTACTACAGGTGAGAGAGCTCCGTGAGTTGACATACCTGGTGACATTCAGCGACTACTACAGGTGAGAGAGCTCCGTGAGTTGACATACCTGGTGACATTCAGCGACTACTACAGGTGAGAGAGCTCCGTGAGTTGACATATACTTCCTAGGATTCAGCGACTACTACAGGTGAGAGAGCTGCGTGAGTTGACATATACTTCCTAGGATTCAGCGACTACTACAGGTGAGAGAGCTCCATGAGTTGACATATACTTCCTAGGATTCAGCGACTACTACAGGTGAGAGAGCTGCGTGAGTTGACATACCTGGTGACATTCAGCGACTACTACAGGTGAGAGAGCTCCATGAGTTGACATATACTTCCTAGGATTCAGCGACTACTACAGGTGAGAGAGCTGCGTGAGTTGACATATACTTCCTAGGATTCAGCGACTACTACAGGTGAGAGAGCTGCGTGAGTTGACATACCTGGTAACATTCAGCGACTACTACAGGTGAGAGAGCTCCATGAGTTGACATATACTTCCTAGGATTCAGCGACTACTACAGGTGAGAGAGCTGCGTGAGTTGACATATACTTCCTAGGATTCAGCGACTACTACAGGTGAGAGAGCTGCGTGAGTTGACATACCTGGTGACATTCAGCGACTACTACAGGTGAGAGAGCTCCATGAGTTGACATATACTTCCTAGGATTCAGCGACTACTACAGGTGAGAGAGCTGCGTGAGTTGACATATACTTCCTAGGATTCAGCGACTACTACAGGTGAGAGAGCTGCGTGAGTTGACATACCTGGTAACATTCAGCGACTACTACAGGTGAGAGAGCTCCATGAGTTGACATATACTTCCTAGGATTCAGCGACTACTACAGGTGAGAGAGCTGCGTGAGTTGACATATACTTCCTAGGATTCAGCGACTACTACAGGTGAGAGAGCTGCGTGAGTTGACATACCTGGTAACATTCAGCGACTACTACAGGTGAGAGAGCTGCGTGAGTTGACATACCTGGTGGTATTCAGCGACTACTACAGGTGAGGCAGACTGACATTATTGTCTGCCTTGCACTTTGTTATTGTTCTCGGTCATTTGTGCTGGCGATCACATGTGTAACACCATCTGGGGTTTTGTCTGTGCTTTTATTTTACAAAGTTTCAAACATCGAAGAAAATGCTGTATAAAATATTATAAACTTGTAAATTTGCTTCATGGGACTGGTATTGCTGTCTCATTCATTATGGCTGACATTAGGTGGCAGTGAATGTCTGACAGTTCATTTCATTCGTTTTGGTCAATCATTTGAGAGCAATACTGAATGACCACAAAATACACTCTTGTTACTTCCAATCATGTTTATTTGTTTGAAGATTCTCACATCATGTTGTAAAAGTGCTTTAACTTTTTTTGCGACGGAGAAGCTGAAAACGCGTTTTCTTTGTGGTTCATGATATTTGAAGTTTTTTTTGGCGAAGTAGAGAGCTTCACAGGGAATCAGAAATGACAGATACATTTTTTTAGATTCCTGTCTAACATTGGAGAACAAAGGAAACCGCGGGTTATTTACTTTATTTTATGTATTTATTTCGTGTACTTTTTTCCTAATTAGATCGCTCAACCCACAGCACCGCGGACATTTTACAAATTTCCCCTAATGCACTTTATTAATGCACTAGTCTCACCCCCCAAAAAAAAATGTGGTGGCTTTAAATTAATATACGGAATAACATTCCCTCATATTGATTCCCTCGATATCGATCTCAACACAAGGTGCCTAACCAAGCACTACACTAGCATTTCAAAACATTTGCAAAAATTGCAACCTGCTAGATGCTAGAATGGAAAAATGGAGGAAAACCCGAGGAGGATTAAAGTGTTTCTTCACCCGCAACACGAAGCTTGGTGTCTGTTGTTGTGGTGCTGTAGGCGAGAAAGTGTTGGTGACGGAAGTGGTGTGGTGGTGAAAGTGTGTTGACCCCATCCCTCTATAATGTGTTTTGTTTTTTTGTGATGTTGTCACATCGCCGTAAACATCAACTTGTCTTTTTTTATGCAGCATTAGCTGCTGTTGCTGCTGCTTCGTCCTCATCATTGTGGCCATGGTGTCCTTCACACCAAACCTTATGGCGGCTTGTTGAGGTGTACTGCCAGTCCTCCCAGCCAGTAATTATGGGCAACAGCACAGCTTTGTGTACAAAATCCCTCTTGATGCGCAAAGAACAAGAAACTTTTCTGTTAAGAACCCATTTCTGATCGTAACTGACAGGTTTTCAGATTTTCACTCCCTTTGAGAACATGTAGTTCTTTTTGTTAAAACTCACCATCGTAAGAATCTCTATACAGAAAGAACTACATGTTCTCAAAGGGCTCCTTCAGCTGACTGCTATTTCATCTTTTGATTGTCCTTCCCCCCTCCCCCACCCACTCACCCTGTCCTCTTTACTATCGACTGCTTCTCACAATTGACAGAATGTTATTTCCAGGCCACCACCAGCAGCGGCTGTCACTTGAAAAGTCGATGGAACCTTCAGTGGGGCCTCCACCGACGCCATTTCCTCGCGGATATGAATCGAAACGACCGAAATCTGTGTCGGAAGATGGAATTCTTTAATTTAGTCTTTTATTTTAATTTTTATTTCTGTTATTTTATTCCACGCCAAAGGTCAAGTTATGATGTAGAAGGTTTCAGTTGATCACCCTGACAGAAATGCCGTCATGTAGCTCTTTGTTTGTTTGTTTGCTTGTTTCTTTGTTTGTTTTCAAACGACACACCAGCGACTTAATACTTTAAAAATCTTGGTGTGTAAAAAACAAAACTAGTTTGTATTTGTAGTCTGTCTTGACAGAATGTAGAAATAGACTATTTCTGTAGATTCTTCATCACACAATAGAAACTACATGTGTAATTAAATATACACTTAATTATACACGCTTGCTGTCACAAACTTACAAACTCGTCTGTGTGTGTGTGTGTGTGTGTGTGTGTGTTTTCGTTGGTATGCGCGCCCACACTAAAGGTGTGGTGCAGGCGCGTGACTGAGCATGCGCAATGATGAGAGAAGTGCACAAGAGGGAGCATGAGAACACGGCAATCAATCAAAGTCTTGTTTTTATTTCTCAACCAGCAAGAGAAAGAGAGAGAGAGAGATTTTTAGTGTCTGTTTCTACTGGCGTCCTCTGGACTGTGTCTGTGAACCTGTGAACAAGGGACGACTGACCATTCAAACCCCTGGACATCATACAGAGCTAAGACTAGGAGGACATTGCAGGCGGTTGGAGGATTTTACATCTGATATGATAACCAATAGAACATGTCTTGATTTTGTTTGCTAGTGTTTATAAAATATAGTTTTGATTATAACTCATGTCGCGGACAGCTCAGCCTGTTTCCATGCAAGGTCTTACAACTGTCTTTTCGAAAAAGACGGTCTGGTCAGCCGGACTTTCTCCTAAGTCTCCTAAGTCAGGCTAATGAGAGATGTCTAATCTGTGGCTAGATGCTGTCACGTGATCTCTGGTGATGGCAGTCAGTGAACACAGGCGGTCGAAAGTTATACTTTTTCAACAAATACTGTAAATATTCGGTGCATGTTGTATCTGGTCCATCTGTCGCCCTGCAGCCAGACGTGCGATAGGAACAGTAACTTCTACTCCCCCTCCCCTCCCCCCATTTACACTCATGTGCTTGGTAGGAGGAGGTTCTTGGTAACCGGGTGCGCAGTGAATATTCTAGAACAATCCATGCAAGAAAGGCGAGCTCACACACACACACACACACACACACACACACACACACACACACACACACACACACACACACACGTATACACGCATGTCCACACATTTCTGTAAATAGCTATCTTACACACATGATATTAAATATATCACACCGTTTTCTAACTGAGCTGTTGTAATTTCAAGTATTTTTAATCAGTCTGTTCGTTGTGATGAGAAGAAAGGTTTCTCTTGGGAGCTGGGTGAAAGGAAGTTAAAGATATTTTAATCAGATTAATATTACAATGTGAATAAAATTGTTCTACCGGACTCTCTTTCTCTAATGTTTCAGCAAATAATTGTACTTCCCTCGGCTAAGTATTGAAAGCTCCACTGAGTGCGTATCAATGTAGATACGTATCTGTATCAACCACAGGTCAGGTGTCACGAAGCCCGACTGGTGGAAATTTATTCTGGGGCCGTGTATAAGATACCTAAGTATAGATACTATAGCTACAGTTGTGTCATCAGGTAACACCCGTCTGTACCTCACAACACCAAACACAACAGTCGGAGATGAGGTTTGCACTTTCTCTAGCAGCTCAATAATTCATTGGCAGATTGCCGGTCATGTTGTTCCTTTCTCATTACCAAGGAAAGCTAACTTTCATTGTGCGTATAGAACTGTCTGGAATATGGAGATCATATAACTACCTCGCTTCAGTGATTTCAAAGAGCTGACCGATTTGCCAAACAGTTTTTTTTCCCCTGAGATAAACCTCGGACATCAAAATATACAGGCTTTGGAAGCCGCTAGATACAGTCAGTGGGATAGGAAGGTGATGTCGACAGCAAATATTAATGAAATAGAGATTTAATTACAGCAACTTGTGTTTCCAGCGTGTCAGAGAGAGAGAGAGAGATTTCCCAGAAGACGTTTTTTTTTTTTTTTCGTTTTAGTTCCCAGCGGACACTTGGCTTTGATGTGTTCTTGTAAATATGACGAGAGCGAACCAGCAGAGGTGATGCAGGCTAGTGTTTCCCTCAACTGGTCTTCCTTCTCCTTGATTCTGACGACACCATCTGTGGCGACTATGACGACTATGCACAAAACAAGACTGGGGGTGGATGGAAACAAAGCCTGTTGACTGATTTGCTGGGTACAGGTGTCGGAATGTCTGTGAACTCGTTTGTAGCAGCTTGGGAAGAAGTGTGACTCTTGCTTTTTGCCTGTTGCAGTGCACTAGATGACCCAGCCCTCCGTGCCATCACCTGCATCCTGCGGTGCCTGTACTTTGCTTCAGTTGCTGACAAAGGGAGTGCGAGTGACGGGCAGCAGCGTCACCTCCACTTGTGGCCAGGTAGCTGCTCCACCAGGTGTGGTCGTTGTGTCAACATCCAGTGTTGGGCCGGACACGATTGTCTACAGCTCGTCAGGAACTTCACGTGTCTACAGCCTCGACCCCGTAATCTTACTTCATTGTGACAGGTTTGACTGGCTTTGGACAGAGAATGAGTCATGTCTTCTCTTTGACGTTGTTGACGTGTCTTTGTCAGGAGGAGCGCTATTTTGAACGTGCCAACTTATCCTGGACACTAGCACCACCTTGAACGTGAGCACACCACCAATAACCACGATCACTCCAGCAATAACTGTGACCACAATAACCTGAACTACGACCTTTACAGCAGCAACTGTAACTACACTCGTTACCAGCTCTTCACACGGCTAAGACTGCCGTTGGCCACGTCACGATGCAAAGCTGGCAGGTGTGACGTCATCGCCGAGCCTCCAGGTGCCGAGGGTGCCGCTGGCGCGTGCAGGTGACACGCAAAATCGTGTCATCCTCGTTAGACGGATGATGTCGTTGTGCACCTTGCTGGCAGTGCCGCTGGCCGTGGCGGCGCTGGTGTCGGCGGTGGTGGGGCTGGCGGTGTGCCTGCACGACCTGCTGCGGCGCCGTGTCCACCTGCCCTCGCTGCACTACCGGGACTCGACCCTTAGCGCTCGGGTACTGGCCAAGTGCGGGCTCCGCCAGCGCGTCTTCAGTCCGCCCTTCTGGCTCCGCTCAGGTCACGTGCAGACGCTGGCGGCAAGCCTCTTACCACGCGGCGACGGCAGCGCAGAAGTTCGCTTCGAACGCGAGTACCTGCAGATGCGGGACAAAGGGGTGGTGGCGCTGGACTGGGTCATCGGCAGCGCGCCAAAAACCCGTCGCAAGGGCACAGTACTCCTCGTTCTGCCTCCCGTCACTGGGGACGCCATGACGGTAGCGTCCCTTTGCCACTTGGCGACGCGGCGCGGCTTCAAGGCGGTGGTCTTCAACCGCCGCGGCCACGGCGGGAGCGTGCTGACCACTCCCAGGATGCAGAGCTCGGGGGATCCCACCGACCTGCGGCAAGTGGTCAAGTACCTACGACTGCGGTTCCCGCGCCACAAACTAGCAGCCGTGGCGTACGGCACGGGGTGCGGACTGCTCATCTCCTACCTGGGCGAGTTCGGCTCGTCGGCCATATTGTCAGCCGGCGCATGCGTTTCTCCGTGCTACGACACTTCCGACCGCTTCTCCGGGCCGCTCAAGAGCGTGTATGATGTCGTGTACCTGCTGAAGCTCAAGGCCATCCTGTGCAGTCACGCCAAGGCGCTGCACGGCGTCGTCAACGTGGCACAAGCGCTGCAAGCCTGGGACTTCACGACATACGAGGAACGAGTGTACTGCCGCATGTACAGCCCAGCACCAGGCTGTACCGCTACGGCACCAGGTGTGACACCAGGTGTGGCATCATGCTCTTCCGCTGTAGCTAGCACGATGGAGGACTACTGGGAACGCAACAACCCCATCAGGGACGTCGATGACATCGCGGTGCCCGTCTTGTGCATCAACAGTCTGGACGATCCTTTTTACGCTGGTGCCAGCATTCCCTACGACCTCTTCAACTGCTGCCCCAACTTTATGCTCGTGGTGACCGAGAAGGGAGGCCACTGCGGGTTTCTGGAGGGCTTCCCGCTCAGGTCGTGGGCGGACCGCTTGTGTTTAGACTACCTGGAGGCCGTGATGGAGATCACGACAAAAGGGTATTCCAGCTCGTGTAGTAACGGTACCCGCTGCCACGCCCGCTCCACTATATGATGTAGGACTGGAGCACAGTGTGACACGTGCTTCCCCCCCCCCAGTTTTGTGGCATCACCTGCAATGTTCAAGTCCAGGAACTGTAACGGGCGGCTGACTCAGACTACGTGAAGCAGTCTGCGGGAGACAATCACGTCCTTCTAACGTGTCTAACGTGGCGCTTTCGCTGTCTGGTCTGCCCAACGTTGATCTAATTTTAGCTGTAAAAGCACACATTCTCTTTGGAATAACATTGCTTTCTGTATATTTCATGTGACAAACAAATGATCTACGTTTGGGATAATATACCTCTTCCCTTTTGCACATGCGCATACCAAAAACGGATGTGGACAAACCTAGCACTAGTACGTGACCTACTTAAGACTTCTTAAACAGGCGTGTGTGTGTGTGTGTGTGTGTGTGAGAGAGAGAGAGTGGACAGCTATCCACCCGTGAAATTCGTGGTCAACTCAGAGACCTGTATGATGGACTATCACGTGTGTCTCGTCTCTTGTCTCTATCATGTACAAGCCAGTGCTGTGTTTTAACATTATGATGTTCACTGTATTGTCTAAATAACCACACTTCTATGTTGTGACATAGAATGTTCGGGAAGGAACAATGAAATCTCAAGACATGATCAACATTTACTTTTTAAAAAAAAATCAGCACCGCATGACCAGCCAAACAAAAAAACAAACAAAAAACAACAAAACAAAACAAAACAAAAAACAAAACAAACAAAAACAAAACAACAAAACCCGTTACAAGTCTGGAAGTAGCTGCAGCTGTTTAATGTCAAGGAGGATGCTAAGGCACTCAAGATAACAAAGTTCTCACATGGCGAAAAACAACTGAAACTAAAAAATGTCGTGGGTCGAAAAATGAAGAAAAAGAAAAAATAAAAACTTGTAGAAAGAAAGTACAATTAAAAAAACAAAAAAAGAACAAATAAAAAATAATGAACTTAGAACCATATTTTCTTGTTTGCTTCTGGTTCACTCACTGGGAACTAACTGCTTCTCCACATTCGCCAGAATCTTTCATCTTTCAAAATGATCGGAAGTGCTGATCTCTTATTCTCTGTCCATATCCATGATATTGTCTGTGTGTCTTGTGTGCGTGCGAATGTGAACATGAGTGCTTGCATGTGTGCGCCATGAATGGCTGAAGCAAGAATGCGCTTTATAAATACTATAAAAATCTTAAGAAAAATTACTAAAAAGCCTCTCAGCACCCGCAGGCGTTGTTAAAAGCCAGATAATTTGAGGAATGGATTCCTGTGGCCGGTGAACACAGATAGTCTGAGCAAAGGGGCGATGGCTGCGATGTAACAGAGACCACAGACTTGTCCTTTTTTGTAGACATCCTTTCCTCTGTTTTGTCTTCTTCTTTGTGATGATGCTGGATGGTAATCTCTTTTTTTCCGATTTTACATGTTTTTCATGTCAAAGAATCCTGAGGCGGAAGGCAAGCTGCTGCTACAAAAAGATTATTTGTATTTCTAGTTATTCTCTTTATGATACACAGCTAACTGCGCCTGGCATCGCTTCTCAAGTTCCAGCAGGTCTGCACCACCACACAGCACATAGCAGATTGTTAGGACCCCTGGACGTCTCTGAACAAACTAAAAATAAAAGACGAGAACTGAGGTCGCTGGAAGAGCATTTCAAAATGAAATCTGTTCTATCCTCTATTACTTTTACTTTCTCTGGGAGGAAAATCTCAACCGTCCAGAATCTTAGTGTTGTCATCGAATCATCATCTCATAAATCTCACATCAATGGCGTCTGTAAGTCCATCTTGAGCCTCGCAGAATCGGTCACATCTGACTCTGACTCTTCCTGTCAGCTTCTGCCCCCTAAAAGCTCATGTCTGTTTTTTTCGTTGTCCCTGCTGGATTCCTGCAACACTTGACTCATCGATCTCACTATTGGACAAACTTCAAAGGGCTCAGAATAGGGCCGCTCATACTGTGTCTCGTAGATAAAAAGGAGAGCCTGCTACATCCCTCTTTCGCCCGCTCCACAGGCTGCTAGTCCCAGCTCATCAACTCATATTGTTCACCACAGGCTGCTCATGTTCACAAGATGGCCACACTGTGCTACTATTGTCTTCCCGGCCTCGCCCCAACATACCTGTCTGAGCTACTGATGACTTCCCACGTGAGTTGACCTCTTGGGTTGGCTTGTGTTGCCCACCTGTCTGTACCACGCGTCAGGTGAGAGAAAGTCGGCACACGCCTCATTTTCAGGCAGTCGTCAGGCTTCCCCACTCTTCTTCTCCTACTGTGTCTGTTTGAACCGCTCAATATCCGCTCAAAACCCATCTCTTTAAGAAATATCCTTCACAATCCAACTTACTATTCCGTTCACTCCTCAGTGCTTCATCTTCATCCATCCACTTGGTCCACATTTACTATGGTGTCATCTGTTTGCTGACACCTGTGTTCCTTGTGTGGTTGACTGTCGGTTCCTTTGTAGTATTTCGTGTACAGCATGTTAACTCCACAGGAGGTAATGCGCTCTACAAATTCTATTATTATTATTGTTGTTGTTGAGGATCATCTACATGTACCGCACTGAGAATATCAACAGCAATCTGTGACTTTAATGACTTTACTCGGACAGTTTTACTAAAGAAAATTCATACTCAAGGGAGATTATTTTAAACAGTCTTGTGGTTGGTGCGCTTGGCGATAGAGAATCGTAAGGCAGCTCAAGAAAGTGGCGAAAAAAATCCTCCGCTTCCTCCAGTTATAAAATAATCTCTGGGAAGCTGAAAGACAGAGAGAGAAGACAGTTGGCCTCACTCTGCCACATGCCTTACACTAGACACGCTGAACCACCGCCGCTCTTACAAGTACTAGGCTATGGGAAACGAAAGGAAAAGAAAACTACCCAACAAATGTAGTCTTGAAAATAAAAAAAAAATGCTTTCAGCGTGAGAAATAATAAGTCAAGAAAATAAAGCCAAAAAGACCCAATTATGCCGAGAAGGGGAATACATCTGTTTGAACAAAACTGAAGTTTTCACGGGAAGAGTTAAAGGGAAGGGAATGGTGGCGGCTGTGCAACTTCAAAGATAAAAGTTAATTATGGTAAGCTTTATTTTGTTTCTAAACAAAAATCAAAAACCAAGTCCTGGTTGTCAACTTAAAAAAAATATAATAATAAAAAATAAAAAAAGCAGAAGAGGGTGTTTGTGATTCAGATCACCTTCGCCCTATTTGCAGGACTCCAGTGATGTTAACCTATTGACCGCGAAATCTCCTGAAGCTAGCTTGACAGATAAATGGCAGATAGACAGATCGTGGGAAGCGATAAAGCGGACAGACGCAGTTCAAAGCAGATTTGAATTTTCATGTTTTGCAGCCTCCCGGCTGTAGTTAACATCGTACGAGACGTTAACTATCGGGAAAAAATGTCTGCTGTGGGAAGGGATGTTCTGCCAATATTAAAAACAAACAAAACCCAATAAAAGTGTAAAACATATTTTTTTAATCTGTCTATTTTGTTACATGACTTAATTATATGATTGACTACAAAATCAGTCTCTGCAATCAGCTGGCGGCCGGGATATCATATATAGGGTCGTAATGATACGGACCATTGCATTGCTCTTGCTAACCACCGTAAAAATGCCAGATGCCAGTAATATTTCACGTGTTAGCATTCAACTGATAATTTGTGTCCTTCTATAGTGTTATGCAGTGCTGAATCCAGATGGTTTTTTGCGTTAATTCCTAGTTTATGAGTTTCCATATAAATTTCTTCTTAAATTGTTTGATTTATACGTCAGCTTTATTTGTGGAGATGATGGGATGGAGAGATGCACAAAACACTCATTTTTGTTATGTACAGATGTACTCTATCTTTGCTGACAGACTGCAACAAAGACTTTCTTCTCTTCGCCTTTCAGCTCTCTTCCTGTGCATGAAAGTCAGTGTCGATTCTCCGAGTATGTTCAGTGGCATGTCTCACTTTCTGACAACCGATCACAAACCACCCTCTCAGACATTCTGCCTCAGAGTGGGTCCATAAAGTGAAGTGTTTTTAAATAGGTAACCCTGTTCCTAGATTTTGTACGTTCAATAAATAAATAACAAAAAGCAGCTACAGTGTATTTGAAAAAAATATAAAGCGCGAGTTTCCAAGCCGCCCCTCCACCACCGGGATCTATCTAAACCCACCTGTGGCCAAGACCCCACTTGTAACCCCTACTCTACTGACAATACTTCACAGGCGGAACCGAAGTTTTCTCCACATACGTCTGGTCGCGAGACTCAAGATAGGTCTCGGGTCTACTGTCATGCACGTTACAATAAATGAGATCTCCTTACTGTTCTCTCGTTTGTTATCTGGGTTGATGGGGTCAGACTGTGTGAGTGGATGTGAGCAGCAGAGGTCAAGCATGGCAGCGAAGCCACGCCAGTCAGGCACTGGTAG
The DNA here is from genome assembly GCA_004794655.1 of Marisa cornuarietis. NCBI lineage: Eukaryota > Metazoa > Mollusca > Gastropoda > Architaenioglossa > Ampullariidae > Marisa > Marisa cornuarietis. The sequence continues at coordinate 3,605,845 of SMMW01000044.1, forward strand.
GGTTGGTAGACGACACACTTGACCGACAAGCTTTAGTTACTTATTCTAACTTTGTCACAAACCTGCAATAAAAAAATCAATCGAATGAGACACGAGGGATGAGGGACGGAAGAATAATCAACAGGAAAAACAGAAAACAAAGATAGAAAGCACAAAGGAACCAAGTAACAGGCATAAAGAATATAGCGATTCTGCAGAAAAAAAATGGGTAGAAAAGTAGCAAGAACAGAATGGGGAGGGTAAGAAGGACGAGTATTGTGTGGACTGTGTTAGGAGTAATACTCAAGGAAGAGGTGCGTTTTCAGTGCAGATTTGAAGGATTCAGTTGTAGGAAGGTGGCGGATATTTGGAAAGGGAGAGGGAAATGAGACTTGGAACGCGACAGTTCCGTTACACAAGGCAGTGGTTCTTCAGAACAGATAGAGAAGTGGATGGACTCACCGCTGCCACTATGTTTCATTATTGCTGCATACACAGCCACTCCAGACAATATTAAGAACTACAGCGAGATGATGACGTGTTACTGAGCCGCCATTTACTCGGGAAGAGAGATGGAAGGGGAACAACTCTCGAGACAGCAAACACAATGTAACAAATATAAACAAATATACAAGATATGAGTGAGAACAAAGTAGTCCTCCGTATTTCCAAAAGACAGAATACGTGCTTTCGTTCTGACTGACGCAATTAAAAGATCAACTTTACGGTACGCGCTCAGCTACCTCTAGATGCGATCACAGCGGCTGAGACTCTTGTGCACTGGAAGCTAGAGTGCTGTCCCCTGCTGTGTAACGTTTTCAGTCTTACCGGAGTCCCTGTAGGTAACACCTCATATCTCGCCTTCTAGAGTTTACATCGTAAATATTCATTCACTGATCAGAATGCGCTGGTACACTTAGGATGTACATACGTTCGTTACATGTTTATGAAGTTATTTGTCTTGTTTTTTATTCTTAGATTGTATTAACTGTAAATGGTAAATCTAAACCTGCTGCTAGTACTTGACGTACATTTTAAAACTTCTGACTCACGAAGGAGTATAGTATAGTACCACTAGTTCTATCAGTATTTTATTGTTTAGTAGTGTCTGATGTAATATAATATGTGTTACTTTAGGCGCCGTTTGACAAAATGTAAGTACATCTTCTCAAGTGTTTTCTCCTTTTCTAGACATTTTTTGTGGAACATTCTCGCTTTGTTGTTCTTTGCTTTTTTGTTTGTTTAGCTTTTTTTGTTGCTTTTACGTACGTGTCATACATACTAATGGTTGCTTTGGTATCAGTAATTCAAAAAAACTGCTCAAGATACTTAAAGATATAAAAGAATTACATATAAGACAAGCCCATCACCATTGCTCATCACTTATTTACTTATATTGACTTCACTTAGATAATAATGATTATAAAGGGAATTTATATAGCACACTTCCCTACTTAGGAGTAGTCCTTAAGCACAGGAAAAAAAGCAGTGCAAATACAAAGAAAGAAAGAAAGAAAGAAAGAAAGAAAGAAAGAAAGAAAGAAAGACACAAAATGCAAGTAACATTTATTCGTAAGTAGACCAAAGCATGTCAGGAAATATTAGAGATATAAATACAAGACAGAAAAATCTGGACATAAAGATACTTGTCTAAAATGTGTACCCACAAATAAAGTAAAACCTCCCTATTAAGACTCACTCAAATCCGTCAAAGTCAAGATGGAAGTCCGTAGTGTCTTCCCTATATGCTTAAAACTCACCCTTTAATGATTTATCATTATTTTTAGATTATGTAGATGCCCATACCTATGTATTTGTCATTGTTCAGGCAGGACATGAGTACTAAGGACATGTATGATATATCTCTCGGTTACTGTGTTCAGAAACTTTTTTTCCTTTCGCAAAATAATTTAGAAATTACTTTGCAGGATAAACTCAGCTCTGGGGGGTATTTCTCAACTGACACTCCATTCACAAGTTCGCGATGATGATGGCATTGACCAGCTGCATCACTTTGTCACTGTGACTCTTTTTGTGTTATGTGCAACAGTCGCAGGCTTCAAAGAGTATGCCACAGAACCCATTAACTGTTGGAACTATGGAAAGTATATGTTTCCCCATTACCAGGTGAGGAAGTAAAAAGCATACAAATATAAATATGATGCCTCTGTGAAAGCGTTAGATTTTGCTGTTAAATGTTCTGCCAGGTGTTTTCCCTTGGGTCTTGTTATTACATCGTAAAGCATGTTAAGCATATTTAGGGTTGTTGGTATGGGCTATCTTTAAGAGTATTCTATAAACCAAGCGACCACCAATTAGTGCATCTTACCTTGTAGTGGTGTGGTGGCTTGTGCGCTCGTCGATCCCCTGGCCTATGTCGGATGGAGCCTTGTGCTCCTGGCAGGTCCAACCAAGCCGAACAAGTCTGTCAGGGTAGAGGCCAGACTAAAATGTTGCATCCTGGCCCTCCAGGTTCGGGGTTTCGCTTTGGTCTAACAACCCATTCATGTAAAACACAAGTTGTTACAGAAACCGCAACAATAGCACAACAGGGGCCTGGTCGGGATTCCTCTCTAGAAGAGCTTATGACGCAGGCTGGTGAAAGGCCTAGGGAAGCCAGCTCGCCGACTCATCTTCTGACGACCAAGGCAAGAACCAGGAGAGGGACCTGGAACATCAGAACCCTCTATGAAAGTGGCAACTCAGCTCAAGTGGCAAGTGAAATGAGAAGATACAATATCAGGGTCCTCGGGTTATGCGAAACCAGATGGAATGGAAGTGGCCAGACCAGACTAACATCATGAGAAACCATTATTTACTTTGGCCACAAAGATCTGGACCACGACAATACCCAGGGAGTAGCACTGCTGATGTCAACAGAGGCAACAAAGGTGCTGATGGCCTGGGAACCGGTCTCACCACGGCTCATGTCAGCAAGATTCAATTCAAAAGGGAGGAAGATCACCATCATCCAATGGTATACACCAACAAATGCAGCAGATGAAGAGGAAGAAGAAGAATTCTATAGCTCTTTCCAGTCTCTGCTGGACCGCACACCAAGAAGAGATCTGAAGATCATTATGGGAGACCTAAATGCCAAGGTGGGAGATGACAACACCATCAGGGAACTCATCATGGGAAGACATGGTGTCGGCACCTGCAATGAAAACGGGGAGCTTTTCACAGACTTTTGCACTTTCATAGGTCATAGGTGGCACTCTATTCCCCCACGAAAATATACACAACGTGGACTTCCCCAGATGGCCAGACAGAAAACCAGATCGACCAAATAATGGTTGCTCGAAAGTGGAGAAGGAGTCTCCAAGATGTCAGAGTGAGAACAGGAGCAGATGTTGCTTCAGACCACCAGCTCCTAATAGCAGTCTTCAAGATCAAGCTGAAGTCCTTCATCGATACAGCAGGCAGACCTCACCATAAGTTCAATACTCAGTACCTCAAGAACAATGAGACAAGGGAAATTTATAACTGTGAAAATTAAGAATAAGTACGAGGCCCTTTCAAGACTGACAGAAGAATCAGTGGAAGAACACTGGCCAAAACTCAAGAGCATTTGGAAGACAACCTGTACAGATGTTCTAGGGAAGAGAGAAATAAAACACAAGGAATGGATGACTCCAGAGACCGGTGGAGCGGACAATGACATCAGAAGCCGCATAAACAAGACCAGGCATGTTTTCAACAGCCTGCGCCCCATCTGGAACTCTCGAGCATTATCCCTCCTCAGTAAGACCCGCATCTTCAACACCAGTGTGAAGGCAGTCCTACTGTATGGCTCTCAAACCTGGAGAGTGACAAACACCATCAACAACAAGCTCCAGGCTTTTACCAACTGATGCCTTCGCCATATTTTAGGAATACGATGGCTTGATAAGATCTCCAATAGCAGCCTGTGGAAAAGAACTAACCAGAATGCCACTAGTCAAGACATGAAAAAGTGCAAGAGGGGCTGGACAGGACACACCCTGTACAAACCAGCTGACACCATTGCCAGGCAGGCACTTGACTGGAACCCTCAGGGGAAGAGGAGAGTTGGGAGGCCAAAGCTGACTTGGAGAAGATCAGTAGAGAGCGAGACAAAGGATGTCGGAACCACATGGGCCCAACTGAGGGGGGGGGGGGCTGCTCAAAACTGGGTCCGCTGGTGAGGTGTTGTTGCGGCCCTATGCTCCTCCTCGAGGAGTAACAAGGAATAAACGATAAACATGAATATAGTAGGAAAGAAAGCTACCTATCATTTTGAAGTTACCTTAATATGTTTTACTTGTACCTGAATAACAAATTATGTTTAATGTAGCTGTTCTGTTATTGTTTCCAATAATTCCAGCAACATGTCAACAGTTTCTGCTGGACACAATCCCTGTACCAATACCCAAACCAGAGTAACTTGAACATTACACCCTACCAACTGGACGTACATGGTGGAGCTGTGAAAGTAATGCAGACAGTCTTTGGCAAGATCACCTTCTACCGCTGGGTTACAATGCTTTTCTTGCTGCAAGCCTTTTCTTTTAAGGTACAAATAGTTTTCCTTGTAATTGCCCTATACTAGACCTTGCATAATAATAATAATTTAAAGGAAGTGAATAGCTAATGGTTAGAGTACTTAATTTAGTTTGTGCACTTGTAACGCGCAGAATCATGACCAAGACAGGTCGCACTCTGCGCTGACCAGAACGATAAAAAGGACCAAGGGAAGGTTAGATACAAATATGCACAGTGAACAGATGCGATGAATGCAGCCTTGTCATTACATGGAATCTTTGGTAAGTTAATTAAGTTCTGCATCTGAAGATATCTGAAAGTTACTATGACCTTTGTATGGAACCTCAACTCGCAATCTTCGATGCAGTGGCTCAACTTTCAGATAGAAATATAGTTTTATCAACACAACTCTTGTGAGAGCAACACGCTAACGGTCATTGTAAGCTAAACTTCCTGGAGATACATGATGTCAGAACTGGGCATCTAAGCCCATAGGCACACCAGTTTCATACCGTGTAGACTGTGGAGCAGCAATTGTCCCCCCGCTGTCGTGAATGGGTACCTGACTCCATAGAGGGGTGGGGGACGACAAGACAGCAAAGAGAAGAGATGGGCGCTGCCCTTATCAAAAGCTGCCTGTGAAAAACACCTCAACACACCTCCCCCCCCCCAACAACTGAAAGGGTAGGGGATGGTCTTTATCTTTTTTTTAAAAAGTGATTTATATTTTCTTATGGAGTAGGGTGGGATTTTAGTTTTGGACAGTCAAACTTGCTATAATGTACAAAGGTGCTACTTCTGCTGTTAGAGATACTATCGAAAGCTTTTAACATATCTGCTGGTAGCCATTCAGTACCTGCTTCTGTCTGTCCTTTCTTAAAGTCCTACTACAGGCTGAGTAGAAGGCAAGACTGTCTTCCAAAAATCTAAGTTTTTTTTATTCTTGTGTAATAAGCCTCCAAACATCACCATGCACAGAAATAGATGGGAAATGTGATAATAATAATAATAATAATAATAATAATAATAATAATAATAATAATAATAATAATAATAATAATAATAATAATAATAAAGCTTATTTTTAAAGCAGCATATCCCAGCCCTATGAGCAAGCTCATGGCGCTTTACAAATGATACTAATCATAACAACAGAAATTGAAGAAACCAACCAAGACGACAAGAAAGAAAATGGGAAAACGCGTGAAAACGGGAATAATAATAATTGTAGTGCTATCTGATTAATAACTAAACGAACACAGTACTCCATCATTCAGCAAGAAATTAAAATAAATTCTATAAAAAGTCATCAGGAAGTTTAGCCACATTGCAAGAAACTGGACTGAGATGAAAATGTCGTGAAAGAAAGGACCGTTAGTCAGCTGATCAACTGAAGCCATAGAAGTGAAACAAAATGTCACGATCGAGAAACAAGTCCAGCACACCACTAGAATCACGACAGGTAAAACAATAGACTCCAAAAATAAAAATTAGAAAAAGAACAAAATCCAAAGAAATCCGTAGCTAGTCCTCTCAAACCAGTAAAGCGAAGGGACATCAGTCTCCATCAAATGTCCCAAGATATACCTAATCTTTAAAGTCCCCAGACACTGAGATACACCTGATGTTATAAATGACCCCAGATAGAGAGATACACCTGATGTTAAACGTCCCCAGATCGTGAGATACACCTGATGTTATAAATGACCCAGGGTAGCTTACTGCAGGGGCGGTAATTATAAAACTAGGGTAAGCCTTTGCCTTGGGGCAGCATGGGGAACTCAAGGATAAGCGTTTTGTCTCCAAAATTATAAAGCGGTGTCCAGACCCCACAGTTGTTTTCTCCTGGATCCTTAGTCATAAAGCGGTGCATGTGCCCTGATGAAGTGGTGCCCGCAGGGTCTAGACATCGTTTTATAACTTGGGAAACAAGACGCTTTTCCTTGAACTCCCCATTTTGCTCTGAGGAGAGGACTTACTCTCACTTCATAACTACATTCCCAGATGTTTTGTTAAAATCTCACAATGACGCATAAACAGGATTTTTATTGTAAAAACAGCCTGTCCTCATTATTCTAAGGTTCTAATTGCTTCATAAATGGTCTTTTGCATAAGTCACAAGTCAATAAAATACGATTAATGTGACAGGTGTAAAACAACAACTACGGAGTCTAGACACTGCTTTAGAATTTTGGAAAAAAGATATTTATTGAGGCAAAGACTTACTCGCATCATAGCTACCACCCCAGGGGCTTTAGTTATGAGGTGAGAATAACTCGTCTCTTGAGGGATAAATGGGGAACTCGAGGAAGAGTGTTATTTTCGGAGTAACAATGCGATGCCCAGACCCCTTGGGCACTACTTCATCTTTCTTTACCTCAGGGAATCTCTGTCACCTAGACTACAGGGGAAAAATAGCGTCTGTGGGGTCTGGACACCCCCTTATAACTGCTGAAACGATTCGTCTGTCCTTGAGTTTCCCATGTTGTCCCAGGGTAATGACTTGACCTCTCGTCATAACTGCGGCCCCAGGAGAAGTAGTTCCCCTGTAAATCTTCAGTACAGCCTAACAATGACAGAATAAGCATGACATAGTCAAAGCCAAAAAAAGCAATATGATAAAGCTTTTAAGAGCATTATTTCAACATTTAAATACATGGACTTGAATAGCTGTCTGAAGTCATGGTGTTTGAAATGAAAAGGGACTGCTTGATCTCTCTACTACGACTTCTCTGAGTTACGACCAGATTTTGGCGGATTTTAGCGAATCTTAATAGAAACTGTAGAACTTTATACTTAAATCAATCATTTGGAGATCAAAATTGAACTCTAGCAAACTTACCTCCTATCGATAATTAAACATTTCATTAAATCCTCACTCTTGGAGAATATTCTACTCGTTGACCATCGACTACGTGTTCTGTCTGTGGGACTCTGCTAGTAACCCTTCAGTGATGCCTGCTGTAAGCACTCACAGGAGAATTAACAAATCGGTGCTACTCAAAATAAACTACACCCTCATGGTTTCTCATCTCTAGGAGTCCTGCTGCTAATAAGCAGATTAAAATAAACTAAAGTATGCTCATCTATAAATTACTAATAGGCAAAATATAACATAGACTTGCTACACCATTGTCTAGTAACATGATAACAGGATTCATCACATTCAATATTTCCGTACCTAGAATCCACTTATTCAAGACGACCTGATATATTCGGGTAGCCTTCTATGCAGCAGTCTGTCTTCTCACCTGCAACAAACGGAATCCAGTGTATGCCAGTTCAAAGCAGGACTTTCACAACATCTGTATCAAAACCTTCCATCACTTGTAGAGGCCCCTCACCTAACGTTAACACCCATTACTAATATTGGCAAAATGAACATGCACCATACGTTACTTATTCATTTTTGTACATATACTAGTTTTCCCTCATGTTAATACCTATGTTCTGTAGCAGTGTCTCAGTTTCCTTTCCTCAGATTGAGGGCTAGATATAAAAAGCATCACGTTTCATATTCAGTCACTCTCATAAATGAAGATTTGTCATTTGTCTTTCACTGTCTGAAAGGATGCTCTCTCATATTACAAACTTGCAGCATGGTTATCATCGTGACAAAAGTCTTAGCTGTGTAACACGTATTACAAATAATGTCTCTTGCATTTAGTTAAAGAAAGAAAAAGAATAAAGGACGCATGACTTCAAACACGGCGTCATTTTATGTTTCTTCACATTTTTCTTCTTCATGCAGTTTCCGAACATGATATGGAGGGAATTCAATGCCTACACAGGCAGCAACATTGTCAAGATGGTTCAGATGCTGCAGGATGTCCTTTTTGCAAAGAACGAAGAGAAATCAGAGAGGTTGAAGCAGGTGGCACTCTTCCTGGAACAATGGCTTCGTATCCACCGTAAGCCTCACTGGTTCCTGCATCACAGGACTACTTTGTCGTACATGAAGAAGACAATACCCTGTTGCATGATGTGCATTGGAACAGATACAAGCAATTACCTCTCCACCTTGTACTTGGTGACTAAGGCACTCTTCCTCGCCAACAACATCATCCAGTTTTTCCTTGTCTCTGGATTTCTGCGCACCAACTACTGGAGCTACGGCGTAAGACTTATCAGTAGCTACTCAAATGGAACAGCTGATGTCTTCAGCAGCTCTATGTTTCCCACTGTAGTTCTGTGTCATTTTCGAACCTATGAAGATTACGGTACAGCAGGTAAGTACTTATGTATTATAAATTCTTAGCTTCTAAAACTTACAGATGCTCCAGTAGGTGTGATATCATGCACTGATTCCGATGAAAGCTGAGCAATTGATTCCCCCTTACGGCACGTTGAACAGTTTGTAGTTTTGTAGCAACGGACAAAACAAATCTTTTTCTTCTCACTCCCGCACCGGACCAAGACTTTTCGGCAGAAACTTACCTTCTACCCTCGAGGTGCGGACACGAACTGAATGAACCGGGAACAAGATGTCGACCTCACGGACCGTGCGACTGACACTGTAGACACAATCTTGTCCAAGAAAAGCGTTGAAGCAGAAGACGAAACTCAAAACTTGTTGACAAATGGTAGTCATCGGAATTTGGAAAAAGGGGAGGGAGGGTGTTTGTAACGAGTCCCATGCATCGGATTCGGTCTACTGGTTTGTCACAGCAAGTGATCGCCTGGCACGTGCACAGATGCTATACTTTCAATCCTTTTAGAAAAAATCTCAGAAACCCATCGACAAGAAATACTTAAACTGTGACACACATAGTCTACATTCATGTAGTCGGAATTCTTGGGGGCGAAATCTTGACGGTCTTGTGAGGTCTAACAGTTTTTTTCAAGCGATCCCCGATAACCGAATACACGGTTAATTGTAAACCGGATAATCGAGGTTCCACTCTAATTAGGTGGATTTATACTCTGTGTGTGTGTGTGTGTGTGTGTATTTGTGTGTGTTTGCGTGTGTGTGTGTGTGTGTGTGTGTGTGTGTGTGTGTGTGTCAGAGATATCGGTGTATGTGTGGTTGTGTGTATTGTGCTGTGTGAGAGCTAACTTGACAGTGTGTATACACGAAACCTGTGCATGTGACTAGAATTCTAACAAAAGCTCACCTGGCACCTTTATATCTCGAACATTCGTGAGTAGATCTTGGTAAAGGTAGCATGTCAGCACTCTGTGTGTGTGTGTGTGTGTGTGTGTGTGTGTGTGTGTGTGTGTGTGTGTGTGTGTGTGTGAACCTGGGAATCAAATAGCAGACCTGTCCTTGCCTCCATACAGTAACATTGTAACCATTTTTGAGAATGTCAGTCACTTTATTTTATGTCTTATGTAATTGTAAGTGCTCTGTGCACTTTATTTATTCTACCTGCAATTCCGAACAAAAATTTTGTAACAAAATTGTTTGCAGCAAATGTCATCGCAAAAGAAAGCTCTTCACATTTACAGGTTAATCATGCAATTAATTAGTGTTACTGCCATTACGTGGGGTAGTCCTGGGCTGTCTCAGTTTCTTCTAGTCACGTGGATATTTGAGAGTGTCATGGCTTGTCAACTGGTCATACAGATCACACAGCACCCTCAAAGCATAAAATAGATTAATGTTGCTTTGTCTCAATCTTTAATCACCAGAACTGAACATGTGAATAGAGAGGCTGGGGATGGGAGCCAGAATAAAGATGCTGCTCTGCTGGTTGTGCAGGAAGATGGGTTCAGTGTGTCCTAACCATCAACTTGTTTCTGGAGCAGCTCTTTCTCATCGAGTGGCTGTGGCTTCTGCTGCTGCTCTTTGTAACCGCCATCAGCTTTTCAGTGTGGTGCTTCAAGGTACCGTTAGCCTGCAATGTTCTCAAATGTTACTGTCATAGCCTCTGTCTTACATTTATAATTATCATGTAATAGCTGGGGTTTCTTTTCTTTTATTCCGTATAAAGGAACAATTGTATACCTGGGATGTGAACATTAAATAGAACAAATGAGGATGAATGGGCTTCTTAGGAGTTTCATGTTATAATAACTGCCCTCTGGGATAAATAAAGTGTTATTATAAGTAGCCACTCTTCAACTTAACATTTTCATTCATCTGTAGTTAACAACCGATAAAAAACTACTTAAGTTTTTTTAATTTTATTGTTTTTAAACAAAAGACAAGAAGAGAAATTATCTCTCTTAACTTCAGACATAAGTGGATATAGTCGAGAATTAAGCATATATTTTCTGCACTTGAAATTCTTCACGCATCTGTCATACAGCGATAATGTCAGACGTACGTACGTGTGCGTGTGTGCGTGCGTGTGTGTGTCCCAGTGATTTTGTAAACATCCTAAACACGATATCTGACAAGCAGACCTGCACCGAGACATATCGCTGCATTAGCAAACGTTTATTATTTGTTTCACTCATTTACTGATTTTCCTGTCTGCTGCAGATTCTACAGACTCAAACAGCTTTAAAGTTTGTGAAGCGTTATATGCGGCTGATGACTTTCTACAGTGTCCCAGTGATCACACCCAAATCTTGCTCTGTAGAACAGTTTGTCACAGAGTACCTGCGCAGTGATGGGGTATTTGTGCTTCGAATCCTAGCTGTCAATACCAACGAGGTGGTTGTATCAGAACTGGTGACAGAGCTATGGAAGAGGTCAGATGGATGTAAGGTCAGAGTGGATAAGTGTCAGTGTGGTCGCTAACATGCACTGGGGTTTAGCAGTGAGGATGTTAATAATTCTGGTCATGTTTAAAATTATAAAAAATATGAATTACTTATTCATTACTTTTTGATACCCTCTTTCTGTGTGCTGTTTTCAAACTCATGTTGCATGTTTCAGTATTAGTGTATTTCAGTTTGCTTTCATTCTTTCTTTGCAGATACTTGAATTTCAGATTAACTGAGGTTGGGCCATATTCACCAAGTCCATCTTTCCAGCAAGACACACCTTTGATACCTGATGGCAGTAAAGTGGTATATCCCTTTTTCTGTGAATTTGACCTTCCTAAGAAAGAAGTTGTGGCTTGTCAACTGTCAAGTTTGTTCCAGTCACCAAACCTGGTTATCCTGCATGCTACTAGTGCTGCTCAATACCCAGACAGCTTCACCTTGATTTTTATTTAGTAAATAAGCTATGTTTGCTGTCATCTACTCCTGTTTGAATTAAAATGATCCCATAAGGAAAGCTGGCTACACGAATGTGATGGGTAATCATACAAGTGCAACATGGTGTGGTAACTATTACACTGGTCTATAGTTTGGATTTGCTAAATGTGCTTTATTTATGTGGAGATCATTTTCTGATTTGGTCGACAGTGCTTTATTACAATAGGCTCAAGTACCATGCACATTAGTATTAGTGTTTAAGAGCTCATTCTCAGGAATTCTTCTGGGATGAGCATCTTAATGTATTCTGTCCATGAGTAATATGGTCACATTTTGTCAGCTGTTGACTATATCAACATTAATGTTAATTAATAAATAGTAATAATTAGCACTTATCTCACACCTTTTAGCACAGCAAGTGTCTGAGCTTATTTTTAGTCATAATAACTGCATGAGACCTGCATGAGACCTGCATGCCTGAAGTGTGACACGTTGTCTGAGTTTGTTCTCACAAAGTTCTTCACTATTTTATGCTGTGTGAAATTGTAACAGGGAAGGTGGGGTTGCTTGCCCAGTCTCACCACAATAATAAACACAGTCTCACTACAATAATAAACACAGTCTCATCACAGCACTAAACACAGTTAACACTGGTGGGTAGGACGGGCTTTACTTATACCCGGTAGATGTTGCCGACAAAGGTTCAGAAGCAATCTAAGCAATCTCTTAACTCCTCAGTGGGGTGATGCTCCCACCTCGACAACTCTCTCTCTCTCTCTCCAAATCCCTTCTCCCTTTCGGCTTTACCCTCTTATTGCTACCCCCTAATCTTCTAGAATCTACCCTGTTGCCACAGTGCACCCCACCCATCTCCCTTTCCATGGGAAGACTAGTGTGGGAAACCAGGACATGCGGTCGCTGACCTGGAGAAGCCAGCTCCCCTACCCATCTCTCTTTCTCTGGATAAACCCTAGAAAGGGTAAAAGTTCCTCGGACATCGAAGCACCGTGGCAGCTCCTCTGTGTGTGTAGGGGGCGGGGGGGGGATGGTCGGGGTGGGAGCGTGCGTGCGTATCGGTGTCTGCCTAACCTCACGCTACCATAAAACTAATTTACAAATTTATTTACAGTTTTTACAGTCATGTGCAATCAGATGTTGTATTTATACTCATATTAAATTGTCTTCTTTATCTTTTTTCTTTGTTTAATTTCTTCAGCAGATTGCATGACAAGTTTTATACACGGTGCAGTGTGTTGTCATGTGAGATTTTCTTGCCCTGTGCAACGAATTGTAACTGACTCTCATTTTATGATTCATGGCTGCTATAGAAGTATGTTGAAAAAACGATCTACTGCCTCCATTTTTCTTTGAGTACAAGCTGTGTGTACATGTACAGGAAGGTCTGTAGATGTCCAGTATTACTTATGCAGTCCCTGTGCTTCTTACTTCCCTTCCAGGCAGAGAAGCAAAGTGAAGCAGGACCAAAAGACAGCACGGAGGTTGATACTGGGTCACCTTTGACAACCAAACGAACGTCCAGCATATGATGTAAAAGACTTCAGTCCATTCAAGCTTTTCTCAGCTGTGACTGGCTGTATGTGCCATTGTCTCATTTGACAGCAGTCAACTACCTGTAACAAGGTGCCTCCTGAGTCTTTGTCCATTTCCCACCACATTAACTGGGGACCTCCAACAGATGATGGTTTCTAGAAATGTACACCATATTTCTACCTAGACATCATAGAGAAGTCAGTGTTTGTAATCTCACAAATGAACTGGGATTTTTTTTTATTGTACTTATTGTTTCGTATTGAAAAAACCACTGAATTCAACATGACAGAATGCTGCGGGTAGGAGTTAGTAAGCAAACCTGTGGAAGCTGAAGTGTGCAACATTGTCACTTTCGACCTTTCTTTGTTTACGGTGGTGAGAATTTTGGTATCCATGAACATCATGAATTGAGTTGTCTACTCAGACTTGGGCAATAAGTCTGTTGTAATGAAGTAGATCAAGTCATTGAAAAACAGATTTGACTCTGGTGAGGCTTAAGCAGAATTTATTACATTTTCATGTTTTATTGTGTAACAGTTAAACAGTATTCTTTTATTAGAGCAGTTCACGCATATTGTAGATCTCTCTCTCTCTCTTTCTCTTTCTATATATATATATATGTCATTGAACTGCAAAGCTATTAATAAGATTTCATGTTCCTTTGATAATGATGTTCTAGCGATATATTTACTATTTGTTTTAAACAGAAGAATGATAGCATGGCATATTTTATTGATACATATTTTACGAATATAGCATGTCTATGCAGTTTTTCTATTTTACGGTAAAGAACAATATTTTATGTTGGAAATTAACAAAGCTGGTTTATTTGTGTAAATATTAAATAGAGAAAAAGTGTTTTGTCATGTTTTGTGATGTAAGACTGGAAAAGAGTTTTGGGGATTTTTGTTGTTGTTTGTTTTAATTTTTGTTTTTGAATTTGGTCTTTGTACCAGATGACATGGAGATAATGGGTTACTCTGACAGTGAGGTTGCACGTGCCTGGCGTGCACAGCACTCTACTAGTCAGGTGAGCCACTGCCCTGTAACAGCGTAAAAGGCCAAACGCAAGGCCACTGTAGTGATTACAATTATCCTGTGATGAGACATCCGAGGGGCTTTTCTATTGTCTTGGCGAGTCAGCCATGTTGCTTTATGTTCAATCACTACAGTTATCATCAACATGCCCACACTTTCCACAAGCCAGTGGAGAGGCTGAAGGAGCAGTTCAAATTGCCAAAAAGATTCTGCAGCAAGATGAACCTGAATTAGCTCTATTGATATACTTATACAGAGACACGAGAATTTCTGCTACAGGATATAGTCCAGCAGAATTAGCCTGTGGAAGAAAAGTGAGAACTACATTACCTACATTGCCCGAGAACCTTACAAGAACTGTTTTGGCAAGCGTCCAGGCGACACTGTATTGCAGAAGCTAGATGGTGAGAAGCACTGGGGAAGTCCAGCAGTCATTCTGCAGCAGTGTGCTCCGAGGTCCTTTATTGTACAAACACCAAGAGACAGTTTTCCACGCAACACACGGCATCTCAGGTCAAGAAACTTCGACTCCCAGTCCTGTCCAAAATGATTTTTCCCTTTCTACTTCCCAAGTCCCAGTGACAAGTGAACCACAGGTTGTTACCAGTCTCAGCGAACCAGTATCCGAGACCGGTCCAGAGACAACGCTTCATGTCAGTGCTCCTAGACACTGTCCAGAGTCGACATCCAGTGAAGGGTCCTTTCTATTGTCTTTATATAATGTTTCGAGCTGGCAAGTCAGCCATGTTGTTTTATGTTCAATCAATACAGTTATCATCAAACTTCAAACCAGTGCTTGTCGGCTGAAAGCACGCAGCACGATATAGCCACTACACCAGTTGTTTCCATGGTTACTGTGGGTTCCCCCTTGCGCTGCTCATACCACTTGCGAAGCAGATCTTTTCTCGTTTTCTCTTGGTTTTTCTTGCTTCAATGAATTCTGCGGTTTTTGGTCAGAATTTGTGTGACGGTGGACTTCTTTTCTTTGAGAAGTGTCGCCTGTTCTATGGTTGTTACCGTTACAGAGTTTTCTGAGAGTTTTCGTCAGAATTCTTGACACCGGACTTTCTTTTCCTGGAGAAAAGACTTGATTGTTTATGTCGGCTGTGCTAGAGACTCTCTCCTACGGACTTTTCTTCACTTCTTGTTCCAGCCGCATCACCTTGAGTACAGATGTGCAACAGCAAAAGTCTTCAGACAGCCTCCTCACTCGGACATCCGCATATTGACTGTGGTTGCAGTGTTCAGAGTTTGCCTCACCTGGTTTTAATGTGGACCCCAACTCCGCCTCACCCCGAGGTAGGGTTGGCTGCCCCCCACCTAAGAGTTCGTTTTTTGCCTACTTTATTTTTTTTACTAGGACGCCGACGAGCCGTACACACCGCGCTACCTGCCTGAACTTCGCCGTGTGAAGGCTTTTGAGACACACGATCGTTCTTGGCTGCTGTTTATATTGAGTCTGGAGACCTTTTTTTATACTTTCTGACCCTGATTCTGTCCCACGGGAAAATTTTTCATTTCGCTGGAGCCACAATTGGTGCTCGGTTCCTCAGTAAATTGCCTCAACTTGACCTGTTTGTCAAGTCTTAGCTAGCGTCTTTATACAACTGTGATACAGCTCTTGGTGTAGAGTGATGAGCACTTGCAGCACTGTACCTTTTCGATTGGTGACAGCAATGTCCGTTGCCACTTCATTGGTCAGTGCCAGAATGTTCTCTTGTCTAAAATGAAATTTGCAAGACAATTCTAAGCCATCAAACACTTCAGACGGGTGTGATCTGCCACGAAACACCGGATTTCATCTCTACAGTCGACGTTTAATTGTTGCCTCTTGAACACCATGAGGGCCGCCATATTTCTTCGCGGGAAGCGACTTACTCAGCCCTGAGAACTCCGATAACTTTAACCGCGGTCAGCTAGCCAGATAGCTTTTCCGGGCGAATTTTTCACTGCTCTCCACCCGGATAAGCGCTAACTGGTTTAAACCCCTTCTCCGGCTTACATGCATACGGGTCCTGTTTAATTCTGACCACTTCTCTGTGTACGAAGAAGCCCGTGTTTTGTTTCCTACCAAACTACCAGAGCTTGCGGCCTTCGTCTGCATGTTCACCTACAAAGAGTTTTATTTTAAAAATATTACTGAATCTTCACAGTGTTATATAATAATCGGGTTGGTTGGTTTGACAGGAATGTGCTTTCACCTAGAATGATATATAGGATCGAGAGCGGGGGGAAGGAAACTGGAGCTACCGAAAAAGCCCGATGACCAGCCCTGCGAACAGAGTCCCGAGACGGGATTTGAGCCCGTTGCATTGTGACAACTGATCGCGTACGTGCTTTAGCCGGTCGATTGGATCATAGTCCCGAGTACAGAGGTTACTATAGCGTCATTCGTTGCTTGTTGTATGTAAACAAAACCCCACTTTTCAATACAGATTAGTCATGTGATATATATGTAGGTAGCCGCCTTTGTTATGGCATGAAAATTTCAGGATGTTCGGAGTAATTCATTTATTTTGTGGCCAAATTATCGAGTGGATGATGATGTGGTCGAATCGACCGCCACTCCACTGGCTCCACACACACACACACACACATAAGAAGACTAATTATGTTCTGATCTGCGAGTTTTATATTTTTAAGGACAACCTGAACACGTCTTGAATGATAAATGTATTGGGTGCATAGCTGGCTGAATGTTGCGATAGAAAGCTGTTGTTTGATGATTACGAGTTGTGACATAAGGCAAGTGTTGGCCTTATTCTGAAAATGTAGAAATCCGTAAAAGGTTTAGTGCGAACTTGGATAATAAAAGATGGCGCGAAAGCCGACATAATGATGTCTCTGCTACGTGTTCTAACTGGAGAGTTTATTGAATGCCACCACTCATAATACCCACAAACCAATAACACCACATGGTGTCAGAAGTGAGCAGCAAAGTGCTAGCTATGTGATTTCTCCGGGAACTTTCAGGTGGGCAACATTTTCCCATTTCGAAATATTGCGCAGTACGTTCCAGTTCGCAATGTGACATTTCTCGCAGCATGTCTTTATAGAGTGTGGTTGGATGATTCAAAGTTTTGTGTACTCTACATACGTTTTGACTTGCGGTGCTTAGTACAAACATTCGTGTACCCCACTTCAAGAAAGTTGGTTACTTCGTTTTTTGGTGGACACCAGCAACATGGCAGAGACACACCAGGGAAAACATCTCACTGCAAACGTTCCGGTTCCCTCAAAGCTGGATTTGTCTTCTAACATTGAAGTAAATTGGAAAAAATTTCTTTGTCAGTGGCAGAACTATGAGGTAGCAACGCGCCTTGACAAAGAAGATTCAGCTTATCGTAGTGCAGTTCTATTAGCTTGCATTGGCGAGGACGCACAAGAAATCTACGAAGGATTATCCTTTGAAGAAGGGGAGAACAACAAAGATATCCAGACTGTCATCGACAAGTTCAACGACTTCTGTTTAGGTAGCACACATGAGGTGTATGAGAGCTACAAGTTTCATAGCCGATACCAAGACAAGGATGAGTCAGTTGATACTTACGTCACAGCTTTACGCAAGTTAGCAAAATCATGTGATTTCAAGGATGTTGACCGCATGATTCGTGACAGACTTGTGATCGGTGTTCAAGATGACAATATGCGTGAAAAATTGTTGCAGAAGAAAACACTCAAGCTTCCAGAGGCAATAGAAATTTGCAGAGCTCATGAGACTTCCAAGACTCAAGCACACTCGATGGTGGTAAGCAACAGCGGGAGTACAATGGAGAAAACCATCAACAAGATTCAGAAAGGCCAGCGAAAAGTTCGTTGCGATATGAAGTCAGGCCTTCGGGGAAAACCAGAGACTAAGCCATGCTCTCGATGTGGAAAAGGTTCCCACAACAGAGATGGTTGTCCTGCAAAGAACGCTAAATGCAGAAAATGTTCCAAGATTGGTCACTACGCTGCAGTCTGTCGCTCTTCAGGTTCTTCTAAGATTCACGCAGTGGAAGAGGAAGAAGAAGACGAAGAAGTTTACATGGGTATGATTGTGGGCAGTGTGACAACAGATCCTTGGAAAGTCAGTCTCCTGATGGAAGACACAGAGAATGTGTTTAAGCTTGACACCGGAGCTGATGTTACTGTTGTACCTCAGACCGCAGTTCCAGCAGCCAAGCGACCACTGCAGAAAGTGCGCAAGAAACTGTATGGTCCAGGTCATGTTGAGATAGCTGTGGAAGGCATGTTCAAGGCAAAACTGACATACAAGAATATCTCTACAGTGCAAGAAGTGTATGTCGTAAAAACACTCGAAGAACCATTGCTAGGTCGACCAGCCATTACAGCGTTGAAGTTGATTAAGAGAATCAACACAGTTATAGAGGATCAGGAAAAGCAGTACAGGGAAGAATTTCCAAAACTTTTCAGAGGACTAGGAAGTCTACAAGATCCTTACAAGATTCGTCTGAAAGAACAAGCTGTTCCATATGCAGTAGCAGCTCCAAGGCGTTTACCTTTACCCTTGAAACAGAAAGTTAAGACAGAATTGGATCAACTTGAAAAACAGGGAGTGATTCGCACACTCACTAAGCCCAGTGATTGGTGCGCCCCAATAGTAGTGGTGCCCAAGAGTGACGAGAAAGTAAGAATCTGCGTCGATCTGAGCAAACTAAACGAAGCAGTTCGCAGAGAGAACTACCCGTTGCCGTCAACAGATGAACTGTTAGCCCAGCTGTCAGGAGCAAAAATGTTTACAAAGCTTGATTGCAAAAAGGGCTTCCATCAAATTCCACTGGATGAAGGAAGTCAGGAGTTAACAACCTTCATTACACCATTTGGAAGGTACTGTTATACACGTTTACCCTTCGGGATAAGTTCAGGGCCAGAAGTATTTCAACGACGAATGTCTCAACTTCTTGCGAACAATGAAAATGTCATTTGTGACATTGACGACCTGCTCATTTTCGGTAAGAACAAGCAAGAGCATGATCGTCACTTGAAGAAAGTGATGTCGACGCTTCAAGAAGCGGGCATTACCCTGAACGATGAGAAGTGCCAGTTTGCCAAAGAGAAGATATCCTTTCTCGGGCACATCATCTCGAAAGACGGGATCGCCATAGACCCAGAGAAACTGTCTGCTGTGAAGAATTTTCCCAAGCCAGAGAATATTTCTGATCTCAGAAGATTGTTAGGAATGATTAACCACGTTGGGAAGTTTGCAGGCCCTAACCTCGCAAACGACAGCAAACCGCTACGTGACCTGCTCAAGAAAAACAAAGTGGTGTTGGGACACTGCTCAAGAAACCTCGTTTGAGAGAATTAAGAAACAGCTGACTGAAGCTCCAGTGTTAGCACACTATGGTTCTGACAAAACAACCGTCGTCTCAACAGATGCTTCATCTTTCGGTCTCGGTGCAGTATTACTTCAGAAACAGTCAGATGGTCACCTTAAGCCAGTTTTCTACGCATCAAGAAGTATGACGGAAACTGAGCGCAGGTACGCGCAAGTTGAGCGTGAAGCACTCGCAGTGACTTGGGCGAGTGAAAAGTTCTGTGACTATATCACAGGACTTCGTGATCTCACAATCGAAACTGACCACAAGCCATTATTGTCTCTACTGAAAACAAAGAACCTTGAAGATCTACCTCCGAGAATTCAGAGATTCCGGATGCGCCTGATGAGGTTCAAGTACAACATTGTCTACACCAAAGGCAAGAATCTCGTGACTGCTGACACTCTCACGAGCCCCAGCAAGAAACACTCCGAAAGATGAGAGAAGTGAAGAAGAAGAGATCTTCATCAAGCAAGTGATTCAGAGCTTGCCAGCCAGTGAAAAACGCATCGAAGAAATCAAGAACGAGACTGCAAGAGATACTGTTTGCAAGACAGTACTGTATTATCTTCACAATGGATGGCCACGTTCTAGTCCAGAGCAGGAAGAACTGAAAGCGTTTTGGACAGTACGATCAGAAGTCACAGAACATGATGGACTTCTTCTCTACAGATCAAGACTGATCATCCCTGAAGTACTGAGAACAGACATTCTTCACAGACTTCATATTGGACATCAAGGCATCGTAAAATGTCGTGCCTTGGCCAGAGAGAGTGTTTGGTGGCCAAAGCTTTCTCAGCAGATAGAGTCCATGGTACAGAGGTGCACAATTTGCATCAAGGAGAGGCCAATTCCTCCTGAGCCCCTTATTCCCTCTGTCACACCAGCATTCCATTGGCAGAAAGTTGGAATGGACATCTTTGAACTGAAAAAAGAGCAGTACTTACTAGTGGTGGACTATTATTCACGTTATATTAAGTTGGCACACCTGAAGAATACTTCGGCAGAAACAGTCATCAACCATGTTAAGAGCATGTTTTCCCGCCATGGAATTCCACAAATTGTCATCTCAGACAACGGCCCGCAGTTCTCCAGCAAGCAATTCCAAATGTTCGCTCAACAGTACGAGTTCACTCACACAACAAGCAGCCCGTACTACCCACAAGCGAATGGCGAAGCTGAACGCGCCGTTCAAACCGTGAAATCAATCCTGAAGAAGGCAGATGATCCTTATTTAGCGATCCTCACATATCGCGCTACGCCACTTCAGCAAGGTCTCAGTCCAGCAGAACTGTTGTTCGGGAGAAGACTACGCACCATGGTCCCCACCATACCATCTCAATTTTCCGAGAAATAGGAAAAAGAAAGGACCATGCAAGCAGCACAGGAGGCCGAACTGACAAGGGGCCATGAACTTTTTCCTGCATACCCGTAGATCACGTCTATTTGAGGCCTGATTTCCGAGCTGTCTCAGAGCTATTGACTGAGCGAGCCAGCTTGCGAGGCCTTGTTGTTGTTTATTTAGTTGGAAAGTGCTTCCACCTTGCGGTGATTTCGCACTATGGGGGGAAGGGGAGGGGGGAGGAAACCGGAGTACCCGGAGAAAACCCCCGCCGCCCAGCCCTGCGAACAGGTGTCACATACAGAGAGTGTCCCGAGACGAGATCTGAACCCTGAGCAGCTCACTGCAGTGGTGACAAGCGAGTGTTTTAACCACTACACTACCGGGGGCCCTTGCGAGGCCTTATGCCGTTTCCCTACAGTTAAACCGACGTACCTTCGGCCAATCGCATGGTTGTCGACGTGACCTCAAGATCACGGCTATAAAACAACCAATGGAAAACTATAGCGGATGTCGCAGCACAGGCGCCGCCATCTTTGAATTTCTATCTTTCATGCCTTTGTTCTCGCAGCAGCTTGGTGGTACACCACAATTCTACGATCTACCCTTCACTCGTGAGTAATTTATAAAGATATTATTTTAAGTCTCATTGATCAAGTAATTTAAATTTGATAATGGAATTCGGGAAAGAATATCAGACTAAGAGAAGACGGATAAGAGCACGTGTTAAGAAGCACATGGACGAAATAGATGCTGAAGGACTTGTGAGCGAGTCGACTGAACTCTTGCAATTTGAGTCTGTAACAGTAAGCGATGCGGATCGAGTTTTAGAATATCAGAAAAATTGCGAAACCGATGTAAAGGGTTCTGCAGATCCATCAGGTTGTAGCATTGTTACGCCATCATTAGCTTCACAGAATGAGGAGCAAAAATGCAAGAATCGTGAAACTGAATGGAATTCTTTTCTCGATGAAATTGATCATTTCAGTAACGAAGATGAATCTGACTCAGACAGCGGCCCAGAAAATGAAAACGATTTGTGTCAGGATTTAGCATTATGGGCAAGCGAGTACAATATCACTTTAACTGCTTTGTCGGGTTTACTGTCTATTTTTCGTAATTTCCACCCTTATCTCCCCAAGGATCCCAGGACACTGTTGAAAACCCCTCGCAAATTAAACATTCGATCAGTATGTTCTGGCTATTATTATCATATCGGAATACAAAAATCTCTTTCCAAATCACAGCAGTTAATGAACTATTTAACATCAGATCATGGATGTGATATTCTTTGCATTTTCCTGCAAGTAAATATTTATGGTCTACCACTTTTTCACTCATCATGTAAGCAGTTTTGGCCTATTCTTGGAAGAGTTTGTAGTCCTGTAGGAACAGATCCTTTTGTTATTGGTTTGTACTGTGGGGAGAAAAAAACCAGAAGATGTTAAAATGTTTTTACAAGATTTTGTAAACGATATGACAGAACTACAGCAGGGACCAACACTGGTTGAAGGTAGCTCTCAACTTGTACAAATTAAATTGTCATGTTTTATATGTGATTCGCCTGCTCGTGCTTTTGTAAAGCAAATTAAGGCTCATTTTGATTATTATGGCTGTCAGAAGTGTGTACAGAAAGGAATTTGGGATGGGAAGGTTGTTTACCCTCAACTGCCCCCTAAGAATGGATGTTCAGTTTGATGAATTGACAGGTAGAGGTTTGGATAATCAAATAACTGGAGAATCGCCTCTTAGAACTCTTTCTGTGGGAATGGTTTCACAGTTTCCTTTAGATTACATGCATTTAGTTTGTCTAGGTGTTATGAGAAGGCTGTTATGGTTCTGGACAAAAAGTCCTGTCAGTGCAGGCATTAGGCTTCCTTCGCATGCATATGAGAAATGGTATTGTGCAAATTTGTGTTAAAAAGACTTGTATTTTTTATACAAAAATGTTTATTACAGTTATAATTT
This sequence comes from Marisa cornuarietis, assembly GCA_004794655.1. Lineage (NCBI taxonomy): Eukaryota > Metazoa > Mollusca > Gastropoda > Architaenioglossa > Ampullariidae > Marisa > Marisa cornuarietis. The sequence goes on from SMMW01000044.1 coordinate 3,628,639, forward strand.
TCACTCTGGTACTCAAAAAACAGTTTTAAAGTGTTATTTGTTTGTTATTTTGTTATTCTATAATAAAAACCCTTAAAGATGTTCAAAATATCTGTTTTAATTTTTGGAGTATTTTCCTTACTTAGGATGACATCAAAAGGATTCTGTGCCAAAAGGATGGAGGGAGGGGACAGGAGGGGGAGCTCCCACATGGATACAGTTGGACTGGGAGCTAAAAATAGACCCAGGAAAAGGAAAGCGCTTGGTATGTACTTTTGATTTTGTTTTGTTGGAGAAATCTGAGAACCTTTTTCATGATCTTCCAGGTGTTACCATCTAATTTTATTGTATAAACATATATTTAAAAAGATGGCTCTGGCATACCACAAGAAAGTAATAAAAGCATTGTTCAATGAAGGTTGGCTATAACTATACCTCATCACTGCAGCTTTGTCAGAAACAAATTAAAAAGCATCCATATACCACCTTAATTGTTTCCATCCATGCTGTGTGATTATTTCTGTGTTTCAGGTGTGTCATTTAGGCAAACATGGAGGTGAAAAATTTAAAATTGGAAGTGAAGGTAATTCTTGGTGTCCTTTTTTCTACAAAACTCACAAGAACCTACAATTACAATGGATTAAAAGGGAAGCGTTGGCTGAAAAATCACACAAGTATCTTACAAGCTATTCAAGGTAAGGATCGGAATGTTTCTTACGATACATTTTTTCCTTTAGTAAAGAGATTTAGGAAACTACCAGTTCAAAAATGAGTAACCAGCTTTACTGATACTTGCACTGTTATCATGGTGTGAAAAAGAACAAAGATGATAAATTTTTGTAATGGCAAAAATATTTTTGAGCATGGTGTTATTTTTAAATAACAGGGATTTGTGAATTTATCTCATAAAATATCACAGATACTGGGATGTATTGTATCTTATGCCATTTTACTATCCATTAATCTAAATGTCCCTTACTTTATTTCACATTACATCCTGGCTTCTAGCTTTGGTGACATTCGCTATGCATAGAGAAAACTCCATTTCTTTTTTTTCTGTTTTTAGAAGCTGCAAGAAGATATCACCCAGATGCAATTGTCTCTTTGGCTGGCTGGTGCCAGGGATAGGGAATATGGATGGAGGGAGAGTGACCAGCACAGTCAGCTTCAGTGTAGCATGGAGGAGCATGTAGAGAATGAATAGATGTGAGAGAGAGTGTAAATCTCTGTGTGGGTCTGTGAGAAAGAAGATACTGTTGATAAGGTAAATATTAGACCAAGAAGCCACTATATTTTTGGAGAAAAAAAAAGTGAAAATAAAATTGAAAATTCCCTCCCCCGTGCTTCCTGGCAAAGCCACAATCATGGCCAAAGTTCTAAATTCCTTTTGAAACATTTATCAAGACTTTAAAATGGGTTGTATAGTGTAACAGCCAGACTATTTTGTTTTGTATTATATATTGTAGACAGATCAATGTTGCACTGTGTCACAGGAGAAGTGCTTTGCTAATGGTATCAGATTTATTTGTATATTTCTAATGAAACATTGTTTATGTACAACCTAAAGTAAATTGTATTAACGAAATTTTTGATGTATGCATTTACAGGTAATGCTTAATTGCTTTTGCATAGTCTTAGCAACCTTTCTCGTTCATTATTTGCCCTCTTCTGGTAATGTGCTTATGTTTCATGTAGGTTGCCGAGACAAAAAAGATGTGAGAATAGACAATTGGATAAAAAATTTTGATGGTCTTAAAAAATACATGGGCATGAACGGTGCAAGGTTTACTTAACTCCCGTATAGAAAGTTTAGTTAATGTGCAGTGTAGTATCCTGGTAGAAATAGCTTCTATTGTTTTGTATGATCCTGTCACAGGAGATGAAAATGCTTTTCTAATGGTATCATTTATTGTATATTTTCAGTGGTATTTAATAAAAGACCATTTTTATATGAGACATTGTGCATGCACAACCTAAAGTGAAGTGTATTAATAATGAAATTTCTGATGTATGCATTTAAAGGTAATGCTTTGCTTTTTATAATTGAGCCACCTTTCTCTTTCCTGTACATTGTTTTTCCTGTTGGGAATTTGCGTTTGTTGTATGTAGGTTGCTGCGACAAAAGAAAATTATGTAGGCATAGATGGTGCAATGGATTATTTTTTTAAGGGGCTCAGCGTTAAAGATAGATGCTGTTGATATCCTGTCCTTTGTTAAATGATTGTTATTAGTTGACTCTGTTAAACCATATTAATTTCCTTTTAGAAAGTTTAGTAAATGTGTAGTTGCTTGATAGAAATAGCTTCTATTGATTTGTATGATCTTGTAGGATATGCAGTAACATGTCACAGGAGATAAGAATGCTTTGATTGTGGTCTTTTAGTTTATTTGTATTTTCATTATTAATATTTTGAGTGGTTTAATAAATCTACTTTTAAAATGGCAACACTTGCAGTTTAATTTCTGTAGCATTGTCTGCTTTTCTGTTGCTACATGCTAAAATGTTCTTAAACCACTTTTTGCAAACATTGGCACATTTTTCAGTTTGACAAAAATCAGAATATACCTAAACAACACCAAAAATACCAATAATACAAGGGGTCATTCTCAGAATATATCTAAAAACATTGGTGGGACCTACCTGGGTAACATGCAGGAATTCATAGATAAGGTGGGATCTACCTGGGTAACATGCAGGAATTCATAGATTTCCTAAACAATACCAATAATACAAGGGGTCTTTCTCAGAATATATCTAAAAACATTGGTGGGACCTACCTGGGTAACATGCAGGAATTCATAGATAAGGTGGGACCTACCTGGGTAACATGCAGGAATTCATAGATATACATGGGTGACATATGGGTCCTTCACTATATTCAGAGGTAAAAACGACATTGGCCCCTTCTATAGCCCTTTTTCATTTTCTGCCCTGGTCCCATGCCTGAATCCGACATGTGCCCCACCAAGTCCATGACATGGGTCCCATGTGTGCCCAATCTTCCTGTGCTGCTTGGGGAAGGACTTTCATAAGAAAAACGAGATGCAGAAGTTGAAACATAAACAGAACTGCGACAGAGCACACCGTGCCAGATCAGCCGCTGAGTTGGAACCAGGTCAGCCAGTTTGGGTGAAGCCAACCCAGACACCAGGGACAATCATCACGTCTCTGCCCAACAGGTCATATGAGGTAAAGACTCCCTAGGGTCGACAAAGACGCAACCGCCGCCTCTTGATTCCCAGAGATCCCAATCCCGAGAATCCCAGACCTATTCCAAAGAATCTGTCATCCCTTATTCCAACAAACCCAAAGTCCGAAGAGGATCCCGACCCCTGGTCTGGTATACACAGACGATCCAGACGTTCCTGTTGCCAATACAGAGCCATGTCTAGGAGCCGCAGCCGGGAAGGTGCCAGCGTCCAAAGTCATCGCTCCTCCAGATCAGACTGTCAAGACGACCAAGAGTGGTCACACCATCAAGATCCCACAGAAACTTGACTTGTAAATGATTGACTCGAATCAAACGCACATAGACTTGAATAGGAAATTCAAGAATATTAAAAGTTGTTATAGTGTAAGAAAATTGCAAAAGTAATAATAAATGCTCTAACTAGGAAAGTTAGGTGTGAAGGATTCAGGCTAAAATTAATGTTAATTAAGTTAGGTTGAAACATTAATGTCCATTAACTAAAGAAAGGGAGATGTGACATAAGGCAAGTGTTGGCCTTATTCTGAAAATGTAGAAATCCGTAAAAGGTTTAGTGCGAACTTGGGATAATAAAAGATGGCGCGAAGCCGACATAATGATGTCTCTGCTACGTGTTCTAACTGGAGAGTTTATTGAATGCCACCGCTCATAATACCCACAAACCAATAACACCACACGAGTGACCCACAGTGCGCTCGCTACACATCCTCCCGAGCTAGTATGTAAGGGAGACAACAGGCTTTGCGAACGCTAGATTGCCCTCCCTTGCTGGATTGCGCGCTTTCATAGCCGAGTCTCCACAGTGCAGGGTGGTCACCTCCATCTCTGGTAAGAAAACATCCTCCTTTTTTTTTTTTTGAAAGCCACAGTTACTTTTTAGTATTTTCAGTTTTGTACCAAAGCTTTAATTCGTTTTATCTGTGTGTGTGTGTGTGTTTTTTGGGGGGAGGTGGAGAGTCTGTGTTCAATAATTTCATATTAGGACCTATTTGACAACTATAGTCGCTGGTCTGATGGAATTCTTTTGTTTCTTCTGCTGGCTCCCGCCTTTATGGTCCAGTTTTAAAATAGGACAACATATAATTTTCTCAGCTACAGTGTCGATTTTTTTAAAACAATTAAAATGCGGCACCGTTTATCAGTTTACTGTTGTCGTAGTCTGAATAACGCGTGTCGGTGTTTGTTACGTCAGGAACCAGATAAGTGACTGCATGGGACTCACTGGATTTTTCTTTTAAATATTAAGCTTAGAACACTTTAAACCTTAACGCTATAATCCTAAGTTAAACGATCTCCTAGATAAAATGTATAGTAATGATTAATGCTGCGGTGAAAGCCCCGACTGATACTGCCAGAAGTACTATATATAGGCCTACTAGATTGAAGGAAAAATAAATTTTTCAAACGTCATTTCACATAAGAAATCCACACACACACACACACACACCGAATAAAATTCTCCTGCATGTGTTAATAACAGACTAAAAGTCATAATGCATTTAAAATAAAATAAAACAGGTAAAACCGGTCTTATTTCTGTGTTAGAGACTGCTTATTTCACAGTCATTATTTTTGTGAGGGCGGTGCACATTTCATCAGTGGCATTCCACGTCCAGCCATTTGTTTGGATTGTACTTATTCAACAGCCAGACTATCAGACTGGTTTTAGATTATGCCTCTGGCGTTTGATGGCAGTGCTTTTATCACTCGGCTGTATATTTCTCTTAGTCTTAATATAACTCAGACAAATCACTGTTGCTAGTTATCATTTAATGGCCTGTGGGTAGCAATTTTCTGCAGGTTGGTTGTTGTAGCTTAAATACAGCAGTAACAGAGGGTGTATGTTTGTTGTATGCTGTCCCTGACAGTGGTATGCTGATTAACCAGGGACCTTTTCAATTGTTAATGTGATACATAAGCGTATGAAAGCATTCTGTGCACGTTGACTTTGTTGGCACATAAAGTCCGTGATGTCACTCAAGTGTGATGAAAGCAGATCTTGAAAATGCAAAACAAGATTGCATAAAGAAGCTGGGGTTAAAAAAAACACTTATTTGCATACACCCTGTTTCATCAGAAACACATTGCTCTGTTTTCGATTTTGTTTTAGCAGCTGTTCTGATGGAACATACTGTAAATTGCAGTAACTCTTGCTTCCTTCTTCATCCCCTCAGCTGCATTAATACTTTGTGCATGCTGATGATCAGCCTTCAGATGTCTGAAAAGGTCATTCAAGTGCAGGCATCCACTATTATTTGTGCAAGAAAGGTCAAAGATGTCTCAGCTTAACTTCTCTTACCAAAATGTTAAGCACTGGCCCGGAATGGGTCTAGGTGAGATACAGAACTGTTGGTAAAGCAACATTTAAAGTTTTCCTTTACTTATAACATGTAAAGAATACTCCATAGACTTTTCAAATGTTCAGTTCTACGGTAGCAGACAGTCTTTGATATATATATATATTATTTAAATTTAGAATTATAAGTATGACGTATATATAAGTACATCTCCCTGCCTCCAAAGGCAAGACCAAGACATTTTACATCAGTACTCAAATGTACATAAATATACCCAAAGGTGCTTGAGCACACTGTAACTTGTAGTGTAAGTAGAAATCAGATATATCTTACAGTCATGATAATCTCACTCACACTCAGTTTTTTTTCTCTCTTTCTCTCGCACTCATCCCCCATCTCCCCACCACACACAGTGCAGTTATTCGTGGCTTATGGTGCAAATTTCTTCATGAGGGCTCATGTTTAATAATTGAGAGAGTGGTCGTGCTGGTCAGATTTCAGAGCATTGTCGGGAAGCAGGAACACAGTTTTATGGTACATTAAGCCTTGTTGAAAATGGGAATAGGGATATGATATGTTAGTTTCCTCAGGTGATGGAATGCTATGTGGTGCTTTCAATGCAGTGTGTGTTTATTGAACAGCTTGAACTGTTTTTATATTTACATCTTTTCACCAACAAAACCTGTGATTATCATTTATGATACTGGAAAATATGGAGTCTCTGAGCCAAACCTGATCATACTTTCTCTCCATAACATCTTCCTTTCATGTTTGGGACTTAAGATCAAACTTTCTAAGCAGTGCTTCCTGCATTACATGATGTTGCCTGTACAGTGTGTGCAAGAGAGAGAGTGTGTGTGTTTTCAGTGTGTGCATGTTAGTGTGTGTGTGTGTGGGGGAGGGATGATGAATGATGAGTTTCAGGTTCATTCAATAATTTTCTTATGTCTGCATACCCCTCCTTGAATTGAAACAGTTCTCTCTCTTTTTAAACATGAATATTTCAAAATGTATTGCCATAGAATTAGTTTGGGGCCCTGTTACTGAAAGAAAGACTCATCTAATTTGGCAACTGTAGAATTTGTTAGGAAAAGCAGATGACTTATTAGATTGTGTTTTAATGTACAAACTAGCTTTTACAATAGCATTCTCTTATGATTGTTCCTTAAGCCTGAGTTAAATATTAATTTTGTTACATTCACTGGGTAATTGTGACCATAACTGAAATTGCATAGTAAGATATGCTGCCACTTGCTCTGTTTTGCAAAAGGGACATCAAAAATAAGAGCATATTTTTTCATGTGGACTTTGCTCAGAAAAGCTGCATTTTCTTGGTTTAATTTCAAGATGTATTTAAAAGCAAATGATCCATTTAAATAACATCTTTTATGCATGATTCACAACTCTGTTCCAGTACATTGCATGATGATCAGCAATTAAATACATGTACTGCCGACCATGAGCTGGTCATAATTACTTCTGATTGGTACTTTCACAATTACCCTCTTAATAATGTACAGTGTGTGGAGGAAGATAAGTGTTGGAAACAGACAGCGGTATGGGGGCAGGTTTTGTGGATCTTGGCAGATGTAAATATCTGAAGTGATTTATATGGTGTGTTAATCTCTTTTTATTTACAAGTAGCGCCACTAGCTGCTACCTGACAAGAGGGGACAAAACATCTCATTAAGAAACAGTAGGCTGCTGTTTGAATGCCTTACTGGCAGTAGTACTTACTTAACCTTTGACCTATATGCCTCAGCTGTTGTTGACTCCTTCCCAGCTTCATCCACTCATTGCTGGAATACAACACCCAACCCACCTCCTGCAGTGTGGCATGTCTCCACAAAAAAGTCTTTTACAGGCAAGAAACACCTACATAAGACCTGCCTTACCCAGTTCCCAGATGTTTGTTGTTATTCATGGCTGAATTTGCTGTTTGCTTTGCAGTGTGGGAAGATTTTCCTAGTGAGCAGAGCTCTGCCCATTTCTTCCGGTGCAGGACATCAGTGGTGTGTGAAGATAAAGCAAAGGGTTTCCCTGTCTCAAGTGGCTGGTGTGTAGGCAGGTTCTGGCCACATGCCAGATACTAACATTTCCTGCATTTTTCAGCTTTCTCATTTGCTGACAAGATGTAAGTATAGTTTTCCCTTTTGTCAGTTTTATGCAAGCTTTATTGTTTTTTTGTCATAATTTGCTGTTGTTTCTTGAGATATACAGTGATCCCTCGTTTTTCGCGGTTAATGGGGACCAGAACCTTCCGCGAAAGGTGAAAAACCGCGAAGTAGGATGTGTTCTTAGGAATTTTTGTGTATGCGGGTACAAGAATGTTTTAAATATGTAAACAGTATTTATACTTTATACATTTGAGACAAAACAAGTTATCGCGAACACAACATTAAGCTACAGTATGCGAGACAGTCAACAGTGTGTGCAAGACTGGCGAGACACAACAAGAGAAGATGCTAGGTGAGGCTGCGATGATGCGCAGACAATCAACTCACAGGGATAAATTCACTCGTGCTCTCATTGGTTGATGTCGCACCAGAAACCAATCACAGTCAACTAATCTCTTTGTTTGGCATGCAGGGAATCTTCTCTCTCGCGCATCAACATGAAACAACGCGCCTATCCGCAATGTGGCTGCCGACATGGCCGTATTTTTTCGTTTTTATTTTTTGATGAATATTTTGGAAAAACCCGCGAAGCACTGAAGCGCGAAGTGGCGAGGGAACACTGTATCATAAAGAGCCATTAACAGTAATATACAGTGTTCCTACTGACTCTACATTTGCTTGCCTTGGTTCAGCAGACTATGTATTGTATTCAGTTTCTGACTAGACTATTAGGAGTGACAACAACTGAAGCAGAATGAGATGAAGTGGTCAAAAGCACCCTCTTCTGTGTACACGGCAGCAATAATGCCATCAGAACAGAAGAGCACAGCATACCAAAATAATCAAAACAGTAGAAGGCAATAAAGCACTGTGTGGGTGAAGTAAAACACAGTTTATTTACAGTAAACCCTTCAGCAGACTTTCAGTAATGCTGATCTAGGCAGAGTAGTTTGTAAACAATAAAAATATGAAAAGATGTGGACTAACAAGTGGTAGACTTATAGAAGGCAGACAGCCTCAGTATGCAACGTAACTAAATAGGAGCATTACAGTACATTTTCTGGCCATACTGTGGTCATCGTGGTAAACAGACTTCCATTGCTGGCTGCTCACCTACTCAAGGTGGTCTGGTGGGGCAACGGTTAGCGCCTGTCACCAATACAGTGAAGGTTGGCTGTCCTGGGTTCAGTTCTCGTCTCGGGCACGCTGTTCTTTCTCTGCTTGTGGTATGTTTACAGGGCTGGCTGCCTTGCCGTGGTATAGCCTTAGTTGCTGGCTCGGCATAAAACACCAATTAAAAAAAATATAAAAAAACCTGCTCACCTACTCATACTCTGATCTCCAGTGGTGCTTACCATCTACCCACCCTACACACAGGGTGCACAGTAATGTAGCTATGTGAAGGAGGGTATGTATACTTCAGGTAGCAATACAGTACCAGACAGGTAATGCAATGCTCAAAAAGTTTTCATGACTGAAGATTCTGCTTGTGAAAAACAGTTTTTAACTTAAACAAGCACTCCTAGAATGGGAATTTTGATTTGAAAAATATTGATTTGAAGCTATTGAGAGTTTTTAAGAAAAGTAGAATTTTCCATTTGAAAGATGACTGGTGATTTGTTTTTACCTAACAAGCAGCTACCAGTGTGTGTGTTTGTGTGTGTATTTGTCCACACTAATTTATAGAATGATTTCTTTAAAACTTTTGGGTCAATCTTTTCTTTCACAGCTTTTCTGTGGGGACCTTTGTAGACTCGCATACTTGTGAACATGCCTGGGTAAGAGTGGTAACTGTTAGTGCTGTACTTAATTTTGTGGTAGATGTTGTAGAAGCTCCATGTTGTGGCCTGAGTGACACTGGAGGTCTTTTGTAGAAACATTTCTGGAATGGGTTGATAATGATGCTGCTAGTGATGTTAGATGGTATGGTGTGCTACCAGTCAACTGCTCTGCTTTGATTTATGCTGCACTGGTTGTCTGTACAGCAAATTTCTACCCATTAGCAAGCATGCACGTTATTTATTTCCAGTCTAATTTCAGATCACCAAACCTTTATGGTTTTCCATTAATGTTTAGATGCTTTGGTGCTCTGTGTGGTGGCTGTCAGCAGAAATCTTACTGACAAGCAAACACATCTCAATAAGTCTTGATATCTTTGAAAGTCATCAGTTAACACCATGTTAAGAGAAACATTCAGAAAAATTCTTTTATACCATAAAAATGGACTGATTTGTGGTTAGGTGTGCAGAGGCCTTATACTTATAATGCATGAACCTTGCTAGTCGAATAATATGCTTAGTGTAAAGATGTGTTGCATGATTTTCTTCATTGGATCCTGTGCTTTGCAACTGAAATTATACTGTTAACAGAGTGTGGTCATCAGATCATGCATGAACAACATTTTGTCATAGAGGAGTTTACTTGAACAACATTTTGTCGTAGAGGAGTTATGAGCAGTGCTGTGAACAGATTGCATGTTACAAATTAACCTCGTTTCTCTCTGTGACTAATTGTTTGGCATGTAGGGGGTGGGTGGGAGGGGTTGGAGCACATCTTTTTGACAGCATGTTATTAGAAGGTCTGTGACTTATTAATGTTGAAACCTGCACCTAGGCTTACTAAGTTTTTGTTTTTAATTAAAATTTGAACAGACAGAAGTGTATTGAGCAAGAAACGTTTTCATTTTATTTTTTCAGCTTTTGTTGTACCTTTTTCTTGTTGATCCCCAAATAGATGTGTTTTTTTTTAACTGTAGAAATACATTTGAGTTCTTAAAATTAATACAGATGTGTCTACATGTCATTAAAAGCTTTGGTGCATATTAAACATATGAAACACCATTACTGCAGTTTTATTAATTGTACTTTATCTAAATCACCAAAGTAAACATTCAATGTGCAAAATCAACTGAAAGTGTTTGTTTGCAGTAAATGTTCATTTACAAATAACTACTGGCTTGCCATTAATCATGATATGCTGTGTGTTTGGCTCACTCACTGATAATGTGCTTGCAGGATAGACACAGCTCTGAGTGGCATCTCACATCTAGCGTTGCGGTCGTCAATTCGTGATGATGATGGCATTGACCAGCTGCATCACTTTGTCACTGTCACCATGCTTGCATTCTTTGCAGCAATTGCAGGCTTCAAAGAGTATGCCAGTGAACCCATTAACTGCTGGAACTATGGAAATTACCTCTACCAACATTACCAGGTAAGAAAGGATTTAGTGCAGAACTGATCTGATTATCCATTAGCATTATTGTAGTACCATGTCATAAACCTTAACGGGTGCTCATCAGCAGTATGGTATTGATCCAGTCAATTTTGTGCTCAGTCTAGAATGGTATTTCTGCTGGTAAAATTCATAATGTCTTGACACTGGGCTTATTTGCTTGGTGGCGCCCATATCACATCCAAGCCATAGCACAGTTGATACCTGTCTACTTATTTACAAACATAATAATACATGAAGGCACAGGATCACATGCGGTCAGTAGGGATTGTTTCTAGTTAAATTTGTAGTTCTGTAATTTGGGTAGCTTCTTATTTCCAGATTTGGTGGATTATGTCTATAATTTATTTACTTAGTGTTTTTCTGTGTATTTCTATCCTGTATAAATATACACACCTAATTAGATATATTTTTGTAGATAATACAGTAGTGTATGTTTTGTGTCATTATATACATGGGTGTATATATATATATATTTTAAACACCAAATTATGTGTTGTTTCAGCAACATGTCAACAGCTTCTGCTGGACACATAGTCTTTACCAGTACCCAAACCAGAGCAACCTGAACATCACACCCTATGAACTGAACTCACTTGGTGGAGCAGAGTCTGATTCTGTTATAGAGGAGGACCTTGGCAAGATCACCTTCTACCGCTGGGTCACGGTCGTCTTTTTGTTGCAGGCATTTCTCTTCAAGGTAAAAATGATGGTGGTGTTCCCCCTACTTGACTTTGGGAGAAGGCAGTGAGTTGTGAGTGCCTTAAAAGAAAAGACAAAGACAGTCCCATAAACTTACTGGGGAGAGGTGTTAGACAAGTCTCATCTCACTAAGGTGTTAGAGACAACTCTTACCTCAGGAGCTAGCTTTTTTGAGAAATGGTGGGCAGTCTCTTCCCTCACCGCCTTGCCTTCCTGAAGCCTCCTTGGGATCAGGTACTCAGTTAACAGCAGAGTAGACTTGGAGAAAGATTTCTTGCTGCATAGTTGTGGACTCAACTAATGAGTGCACCTCTGTTCTCTGACACCAGTGATTTATCCACTTGGACATCTTCTCATTGCTGATTTATCTCATGCTGTGAGGAGAGGTGTTAATTACGAAGTATTATGCATGCTGTTGGCTGAATATAAGTGTATGTGCATGTAACAGGCAACAGAATTGTCGATCAGTTGATGATTGTTCAGCAAGAATTTTTTTAACTTTGACAGCAGGTGTTAAAACAACCCTTTCATCACATGACGTCAGCCAGACACTCCACAAAAATAGCGAAAAACCTCCATTTTTAAAGCTGCTTTGAACGTGTTTGTAAATAAGACAGTACAAGACATTAAAATGTGCCGCTAAAAATGATTTTATTTCTGTAATCACTGTTATCATCACTCATGTTGTAATGCATCTTTTCCATTCAGCCTCCGTTTTCCATAGTGTAGCAAAGTAGATGCCATCCTCTGTGCCTTTTGAAGCATTTCAGATCTACTTTGCTTCCTTTCACAGTTTATTTTTTTTGTCTTGATGCAGTTTCCTAACCTGGTGTGGAGGGAGTTCAACTCCTACTCTGGCAGCAACATCGTCAAGATGGTTGAGATGCTGCAGGGAGTTCTGTTTGCAAAGACAGAGGAGAAGGCAGAGAAGTTGCAGCAGGTGGCGCTGTTCCTGGAGCAGTGGCTTCGCATCCACCGCAAGCCTCACTGGTTTTTGAAACACGGGGCAGCGCTGCCGTACATGAAGAAGACCATCTCCTGCTGCATGATGTGTATTGGCACAGATACAAGCAACTACCTCTCCACCCTCTACCTTGTGGTCAAGGCCCTCTTCCTCTTCAATAACATTGTGCAGTTTTTCATTCTTTCAGCATTTCTCCACATCAACTTTTGGAATTATGGTGTGCAGGCCCTTGGTAGCTACTCAACTGGATCTTCTGATCGATTCAGCAACGCCATCTTTCCCATAGTAGTCCTGTGTCATTTTCAAACCTATGATAACTATCAAGCTAAAGGTAAGATGGTTTTGGGTTTGTCAACAGACCAAGTAATATGTTGCATCAAAATTAAGAGAACATTTTTAAGTTCAAATGTACGTTTGTGACTTTCAATAGTTCTTGATTGATGCTGTGCTGGGTACAAATTATGTAACACTTGATCAGTGGTGCACTGTGCTGAGACATTTCACAATAGTTGCAAAGACGGACATCATGTTAATGTAAATGAGAAATGTAATAATCAGATTTATTGTTGTGAACAGAAGAGAAGGAAGAAACTTTGGCTTTATGATCAGTTTAAAAGAATTTAAGATGTGGTTACATTGAAAGAATTTGAAATGTGGATATGTCTGAGTCAAACTGTGGGTCATGCTTAAAACATGTGTATGTTCATTTTAAGTGACATGCATGTCAGATTTGAAATGTTGGCGCGTCTTCATCTTTCTACTGTTGGCTACAAAACTCTTTTACTGTAATGGCTGTGCAGGGATATGGGTTCAGTGTGTCCTAACCATCAACATGTTCCTGGAGAAACTGTTCCTGATTGAGTGGCTGTGGCTTCTGATTATGCTAGTGGTGACCATCATCAGTTTCTCTGTCTGGTGCTACAAGGTATGCTCATAGTGCACTGGCATTGTGTTTTCTTATGGTCTATCTTCTATAGCTCTATGTTTATGCGCTGGGGCCATAGTTATGAAGTGATGGTAAGATAGGATAAGTGTCTTGTTTTCAAAATCATAAAGCAGTTTCGGACCCTGAAGATGTTGTTTCACCCCTGGAGCCATAGTTATAAAGGGGTGAGAAAGCTGCCCTGAGGTCAAGAAATTCAAAACAAGATACTTTTCCTTGAGGTCCCCATTTTGCCCCAAGGGTAACGAATTACTCTTGCTTCATAATTACATCCCCTGATTATGTTTTGTTCCCTATCCCCGATCTTTTTGCACTGTGTATATGGCATTGAAAAAATAGTACCAAATCACATTTTTGAAAGCTAGACTTGTGTGTATCTGTGAGTTTAAAAATGGCTGTCCAGAATAATCTTTCTTTTAGCCTTTAACAGATCTGATCTTGGTAAAGACTTGAGCAGGGATTTTTGTGTTCTTGATTGATGTAGTTTGTATATTTTTTATTGTTCATGTTGTTCTTGCATATGACCAGTACAACTGTCTTGAGGGAAACTCCTGTGCCTCTAATCGTTATTCTTTAGGAAAAGATGCATAGAATTTTGTGTACTTTTCTAAGTAAAATTTTGTTTCCATCTGCCACAGATTCTGCAGACACAGGCAGCCTTGAAATTTGTCCAGAGTTACCTACGTCTGATGCTTTTCTATAGTGACCCAGTTCATGTACCAAAGGCCTGCACGGTAGAGCAGTTTGTCACAGAGTATCTACGCAGCGATGGAATATTTGTTCTTCGAATCCTGGCTGTCAACATCAACGAGGTGGTTGTGTCACAGCTGGTGGAGGAGTTGTGGAAAAGGTCAGATGTGGGGTTGTGGTAGAGGAGTGTCAGTGTCCTAACATGGTGCATAGTGTTAGTGCATCAGTACTGTTGATTAGGATTTGTTTTTTAATTAGATTTACAAGTAGTAAGTGTGTGCACGCACACATGGTTGTATGTGTTGTCATGGGTACATACATTTGTGTGAATCTATGCGATTGAGGCTGTTAATGATATAAGTGACTATTATGTGACTATTACAAGTGTCTACCAAAGGCAAAATTACATGCACTAGATTAATGGGTGCTCATTCTGGCTTACCAGCTAGGTTCCCAGTGTGACCAGTTCAAAAGCAACTACATTATTGATCAGAATCATGTCTGTAACATGTCACATGTAGACATTAATTTTGAGATGCTTGGAAGCAGCTTCTTTGAAAAAAAAGCATTTGTAGGATGGATGTCATTAGCTCTTGTTTTGCTTGTGTTGTTAAACTGGTGTGTAGGTAACAGTAGAGACTGAACTTTAGTATTTCTGGTGGATTAATTTTGATCACTTATCTAAACACTATAAATGCAAGTAGACAAATAATTTTTGTCTCTTAAGCTGGAAGCTGGAATGAGTCAGAGGTTGGCAGAGTGAATCTTGCACGAGTGAAGGTGACATCTTATGACTGTCATACTCTGTACAGTTTCTCTGCCTAAGGCTATTTGATGTTTACCTTCAGTGAGTACACTGCTGAAGTAGCACCAGAAAGTGCCTTTACACCAGTACACCTGCATCTCTTGTTTGTTTGACACCCTGTCACTGAATTTACTTTATTCCTATTTGCATTATTGTATCTTTTCCTTACAGATATATCAAGTTCAAACTAGCTGAGAATGGGCATTCACAAGAGGCTTCACAGCAAGCAGAAACAACTTTCAGCCATGAAAACAGTAAAGAGGTTGACCCCATACCTATTCTTTGAACTTCACCTGCCTGAGAAGAAGTGTCATTTTGTGCAATGTCGGCTTGAGCTTTTAAATTGCTAAACCTGGTTATCATGCATGCCGCTCACATGCAATATTTTGTTGAGAGCTTCACCTATGTATGCTTATATGCATAAAGTGCATGACGTTTAATGCTTGTAGCCTTATCATACTAATATGTTTTGGAGTTTTTTTCTTTTGTGCGTATACTTATATGGCTGTGGGTTATCTAGCTTATGATGTCAGTTTTTGCTTTTATGGTTATGGCTTACAGCAAATCTACCAAATGCTAAGTTTTCTTTCCTTGCTAAAATTTACTGTAAAAAATGTCATTTGAAAAATGTTTCAGTTCTAACAGTTTAGTTAATTCCTTGTTACTCCTCGAGCAATAACACCTTAGCAGCGGACTCGATTTGGGCAGCTCCCCCCCCTTCAGTTGGGCCTATGTAGTTCCGTCATCCTTTGTCCCACTCTCTACTGTTCTTTTCTGTTCTAATATATTAGTTTTTATTCTGTTTCATTTGATGAAATATTTCCCACTTAAATAAACTGTCTACAAATAATTTAGGCTAAAATGCTTTCTTCCTTAATGGTGTGGGAATTTCTGTGGCTTTGTCAAATAATTTTCAAAACCCAGAAGTTAGTTGCTGGTACCTTTGGCTGCCATTGTAGACTGTATTTAAGATTAAAAAAACAAACTGTTAGCAGTGCTATTATGCCTTCATTTAGTGATGTTCTTTTCTCCAGGAAAGCTTTTAATAAATTGTGGGTGCAGTCATGATATGTCGTCCCTGTAACTTGGATGTGTAGCCCACTGTTTCTGTTATCTCTAATAATAATAATGTGAACTTGTAACGTGCAGCATCACGACCAAGATAGATCGCACTCTCTCCGCAGACCAGTAATGATAAATGAAAGATAACAGTAGACGGTGAGATACATATAGACACACTGAACAACAGACTCATCTTCCCTGTGGCGACCAGTCTTTGTAGGGGAGAGGGAGGAATGCCGGAGTCTGGTGAGCAAAGGTTTCGGGCAGGGGTGTGGGCAGACAAGATTTCAGTAAAGTAGTTAGGGGAGGAGCCTTCAAAGAATCCATAGCATAGAGTTGAGAGCTTGTAGTCTATTCTAGCTCTAGAGAGCAATGCTGGTGTTTGTGTTTGTACCTGTGAGTGGCAAGTACCTCTAGCATTTTCTTAGAGCAACATTTCTCAGTGTGGAGATCTCTTATAAACTGTACCCTTGCATGTTGTGATAAGGTCACAAAAAACAACCCAGAATATTTGAAGATCTGATTTTAATGCTTTGTTGCAAACATTAAGTGTTGGCATCATGTATGTTTTTTTCATTTACTGATCTCTCACATCATTATTTAACAGAAAATCTATGCATTTAACTTTGAGCCATTATAACAAACCTGTGTATGGTGAATTTCATCTAAATCTAACAGTTTCTTTTTATGTGCTGCGATCATGCTGTATATGGAGTGTGACACAGTGCTGTACTGTTGTTATCTGCATTACCTTTGCTTAACAAGATTAACAAAAGTAAAACAGTCTTGCCTTTACTAAGGAATTTCCAGAATACTTGTAGTTCTGTGTTGAAGTTTTTATTGATTTACCTTTTTTTTTTTAAATCATGTTACTAATCTCTGCTTAACTTTATATACTATATATGCTCTACTCATATATTGCATTTTATAAACACGAGTGTCATAACTGTGTAAATGGTTTAGTAATTGATAACTTGTGACATGCTGCATTATAAAATTATAAATGAGTTTATTTGCATCTGACAGCATGCCATTGCATGCACTTTTGTTGCAACTTATTTTTTCTATTTTATGGTGCACATCTACCATCACATATTAAATGATCTCACTTTTTTACACTGTGATGAGTGAAGGTTTGTGACCTTAATCTTTTTAGTAGTAAAGTTTTAGCACTGTGCTAAAGTTTTTGACAATCAGTGGTCAGAAAAAGAAAGCTGCCTCGGTGAAAGATAATGCCAAAGCTATTGACAATCAACCATCAACAAATGCAAATACTTTTTATATCAGCTTCTGCTTTTTTTTTAACCTGTGAAGTACCTCATTGATCTTTAAAGCTGACCAGCCAAACATGCTTAGGATGTGAGCTTGTTTTCATGAAGCAGTGCTTACCTGGATCATTATCTTACCTGACCTGAGCATACTTGCTAACATACAGTGGCTAAAACCCTGTATTCATGGGCTCATGGTAGGCCCACCCAAACTGTAATAATAATATCGATACAGTGATGGTAAGGGGGAAGAATAATGAAGTTGAAGAATATGTACCTTTAGAATCTGATGCCTCATTCCCTATTATTTCATTATTATGAATCTCTTTATAGATAAAGGGAGGGAAGATTGCCTAGTTATCAATGTTTAAAGGTGTGCACAGGAGCCTGTTCAGTACCAGTCTGGCACAAAATACTGTTAAATGGGTATTGGGCAGGCGAGAGCTGGCCTCAAGATAAGTGAAGTCTTCTAACACCTCCCTTGTGACCGAAGGTTAAGGGGATGCCCTAATGCCTTATACATGAGACTGAGAGAGTTCATGTTCTTTTTCCCTTCCATGTCTGTTTAATGTCCTTGCAATTTGGTGTATACAAACTTTTTCTGGGATTATCTCACCAGTAGCAGCCAGCCTGTTAGTCATGAAATATGGCAGCACCATAACCTTTTAATGTATCACGACTTTTACTCTTGGTACTATAGCCTTAAGTTGCTGACATGGCATAAAAAATGAAGAAGCCAGCAGCAAAAACTCTTGACATATTAATTTTCAGAACAGCGAACAGTAATTGTTTAAGTTTGACCAAGGAGTAATGTTTTCTGTCTAGTTTATATATAAAGTTTGTGCAATGGTTTGTCAGTGGACAATGTGGATGATCTTGAAGTACGGTAATTTTGCAATTCATTGGCAAAGAGGCATACCATATGTACATACCTGTAATGTTTTAAAACATTCCTATTGCTGTGTTACAATTGTGGAGTTGTTTATTTTTTCCAAGAAATTGTACACTTTTTGCATCCTTTATGGCTAGTTGTGTCATCAGATTTTTTTGTTCATACTCTAAGCATTGAAAATATACACCGGTTAGGCAGACCTAATATAACAAATGTTATCTGCTGTTCTCCACCTCGTTTGTGTGTGCAAGATTACTTTTTGATACATTGATTCAAATGCATTTCTGTGTTAGTGTAGTAGCATGCACTTGATGATAATGGCATGCACACAGTAGACTGTACCATGAGAGACTGTGTTATTTCTATTTCCCATGATTGTGAAGGCCAACATACTGCCAGCTCCCTGATATTAGGGCATGATGCCAGTCAATGCTTCTTCAGTTGACCTTGTAACTTGCACTTGATAGATGTTTTTTTCTTGCCTATTGTTGACATTACCTAGTCTTGATTAGCAGTACCCATTGTGTCTGCTCTCACCCGTCTTCTTATTTTGTTTGTTTGTTTTCTTCCAAGTAATTTTTGTAGTAAGAATGTGGAATGTGTTGTACTGGATCAGGTGGTTTGTCAATTATAATCTTAAAGAACTGTTTGGTGTCTTGTTTGTCAGTAAACAAATCAGGTGTGTGTGTGTGTAAGAGAGAGAGAGTTACAAATGATTATGTTAGTGTTTCGAGACAGAAAACCTGTTGGGGGAGGGGGTAAATAGTCCCACAGCAGATTATAGTAAGCGACACTTGGTAAAAGAAACTTGGAATTAATGGGTATAGTGTATGTTCCCTGTTCATCTTACCTCCCTTTGATGTCTAACACCCGGTTCTTTAGGTTCTGAGTAAAGGGGGATGAGGGGTTTCAATGGACTGTTAGTTGCGTTGTGAAAGAGAGAGAACTCGTCAGTCTGCTGTGAGTAACAAAGATCTGTCTCTGCTCTTTAGTGTTGGAGGGAAGATGTTGGTCAATGCCTTGTTATTGTTGGAGTGAGGAGGCGCTGCTAGTCAGGGCTCCCGACTGGATGATGCTTGCCCACGTGACTTAACCTATGACTTGCTTGCAGGCGGCAGACAAGACCAAAGAGACAGATGTCGGAGTTGGTGTGACCGGAGGCCTGGAGAGGAAGAAGAGTGACAGAGACCTGACTCCGGCACACGTGTGACGTCACCAAGTCCGCTGTTTATCGTCGCTGTTGTCGTAACGAAATTCTTGTCTCAACATCGATGTCTACAGAGCATACTCTTGTCTTCTGTTCCCATGGCAACTCGCGGTCAATTTCCTTCTCCCCCCACCACCCCTTCACCACCTGGCGAGTCAGGATAAGGTGTTGGGGGCATTGTTTTGATATACAATTATATTTTATAAGAAAAATTATGAAATACAGGGTTACTCGCCAGTTGTCATCAGAACAAGAACAAACAAAACAACAACAATTTCCTTATGATTCTTTTTGATGGTTACGTGAAATGTTCCATGTGGTAAGGCTGACATTTGGGGGAAAGTGCTGCGGACTACAAACAAGTGTAGGAGGCAGAAGACCCCAGCAGAACCCTGAGATAAGAAGAGTCGGCCTGTAGGCAGCTCTGGTGATCAGCTCACGCGCGTCAGCGAGTTTGAGTGGCAAGCGCGATGCACGGACGACACGCTCTGCTGCGCTTACAGCCCCAACACTGGCATCTCAGCCAGCAAAGCAAGTAGTTATAGGGCTGCTGTTCTGCTGCTATTGCTGCTGCTATTCTACTTCATCCTATGCTGCTGTTCTGTTGCTGTTGTGTTACTGTTGCTTGTTTCGTTTCCAGCCTGGAAGTCTGGTGGCTTGAGGTCATAAAGTGTTGCGTGACCTGGGAGATGCTGTAGCACCAGTCGTTGTTTTAACGGAAAGCGTTTCTCACGAACGTTTCTTGCTGGAGACGAGCGTTTTGCCCAGTTCACAGGGGTTGTCATGTTTACAGTCATTCGCGTTTGATATTATCGCATCCTTTGCCTTTTGGGATCTCTCACAGGGAAAAAGCATAAGAACCTGGCCTCTTGCCCAAGTCAAAGCACTTACTAGTTTAGAGTTGTGCATTCAACAGAGCATAATGCGTGTTTACCGCGTTTATTTTTATGTATATATATATATTATGTACATTATGTATTATTTATGTATAAAGAAACATAACGGACATATAACAAAAAGGGTCCATTTATAAAGTATGTTTTGAAAATTATGTTTTAACATCTCTGCTGATTTATTATTATATTTATGTAGTGCAATAAGCTCGTGCATGTACTGTTGCTGTTTTCGGCTGACAGTAGCAGACGTCATTTATACCTTTTTTTAAAATTTCAAATATCGGCGGTCAAGAGAGGTATCGTTGAGGGTCACATGGCAGGTTTGGGTAAGCCAGACGAATTATACAATGAAAGAGTCGCAATTTTTGCCTTTTAAATTGTTTTAATTGATGATCTAGTCTGTACATGAAAGGACAAAGTGCTTCTTTACATAAGTCATTTTCCTCGTATTTATTGTAATTTTGTGAAAGTTTATCGGAAATGTCTTAAAAACATTTGGTACCGTTCTGCAGTTTCAAGTTTAACTTATGCTTTTTATGACAGTTTATACAAAGATCAATTAAAAAAATGTTATTTTATATTATATTGGATTGTATTTATGTCCATATTTCAATGTTACAACGCATTTTAATTAAGCTTGTTTGATATCTGCTTTTAAAAAATGGGGGTTACTTTAGCTTTTTATACTCTACACATGGCACGTTGATTAACAAAGTTATAGTTTTGCGCAGTAGTCATGGCAGCGTGTACGGCGGCTGCCGACATGTTTGTGCTCTTTGTAGCGGATCCCAGACACTTAATCCCCAGACACTTACTCCCCGACACTTACTCCCCTAGGCTTTTAATCCCCAGACACTTACTCCCCTAGGCTTTTAATCCCCAGACACTTACTCCCCTAGACTTTTAATCCCCAGACACTTACTCCCCTAGACTTTTAATCCCCAGACACTTACTCCCCTAGACTTTTAATCCCAGACACTTACTCCCCTAGACTTTTAATCCCCAGACACTTACTCCCCTAGGCTTTTAATCCCAGACACTTACTCCCCTAGGCTTTTAATCCCAGACACTTACTCCCCTAGACTTTTAATCCCCAGACACTTAATGCTCAAAATTAAATTTCAACAAAAAATTATGAAGTGAATGAAAAATTTAATTCAAATTCAAATAATTATTTTCATGTAAACATATAAGTTTGACAATATAATACTTAACTTCAACATCTATAACATTAGTTAAAGTCCATGTTCTTCATCAATATGACATGAAAAGTGTTGTGAATCAATATGACAGGTAAGCTAATGATCGGAGGTACCCTAATTGGGGCGATTGTTACATCTCATTAGAGTTACCACGTGACACATTTACGGTTATAATATTTCAAGTTCACAAAATAGCAGTTTTGAGTGTTGTGTCGC
Organism: Marisa cornuarietis; assembly: GCA_004794655.1. Classification (NCBI taxonomy): domain Eukaryota; kingdom Metazoa; phylum Mollusca; class Gastropoda; order Architaenioglossa; family Ampullariidae; genus Marisa; species Marisa cornuarietis. Next base: position 3,650,322 of record SMMW01000044.1, read on the forward strand.
CATTTGGGGGCATTTTTGAGGATTAAATGTCTGGGGATTAAGTGTCCGGTCACCATGTGAGCGCGCCTTTGTCTTATAATTAACAAAGTTAGTTAACAAAGCCATGGCACTTGTAGTTGCCAGCTCAGAAACTCCTGAATGTGTTCACGACGCTGCTTTTATTCACCAGGGGATACATTTGACAGATTTCATGTTTATTCTGTTAAACGACTTTAACGTGTTTGGGTATACTTTACTTTATTATTTTATCACGATGAGCAGGGACATATAAAAATGTTATTGCTTTACTAGCCATCGATTCCCTTCGTTGTCAAACATTTTTGTCTCTCCGGTGCGTTATACTTACGTTGAATGAGTAAATTGTCTCCATATTGTCGTGAGTTAATCTCGATGTATGAGTATATTTTCTCAGTGTGTGAGTTTATTATCTCGATGTACTTACCATTTAATGAGGGAGACTGTCCTCATATTTTAGTCAAGAAGGAAATATTTACACTTGTATTGGTTGTGTCATTGTTGAAATACCATTCATTGCCATTTGTGGAATTCATGCGATAAAGTAAATAAAGAAAAAGAAATCAACAACTTTCCAGAAGAAACCAGTGTTCAACAATTCCTGTACAAGTACTTGCCCTGTGATTGCTATGTTTACTGTCTCAAGAGTATACGAGATAGTGTTGAAGGGTAAGCAGTAGAAATGGTCACTTTAGTAACAGTACTGAGTGTAGTTCGCAGCTTGGTAGTGTTACAATGTGTGTGTGTGTGTGTGTGCGCGGGCTCCTGCAGATTCACAGTCTGATTCTAACCAAAGTTTTGGGAGGTGGATGGCCGAGTGGTGAAAGTCCGGAGCTGGTTCGATACCCGTGTCGCAGCACAGTTCCCGCAGATGACCGAGTTGTCGAATGCATGCCTGCCACTTGTGAGGGTCGGACAAGAAAAGGCGTGAAGAGAGGTGTGCACGGCCCCCATGACAAGCTAGCCCCGAGAAACTGCGATCAGATCTCGTCTTGGATACACTGTTCTTTCTCTCCACGTGACATCTGTTTACATGACTAGCTGCCTTGCCGTCATATAGCCTTAGTTGCTGGCTCGGCGTAAAACACCAATTCTCTCCCCCACCCAACCTCTGTAGCCCTTGGTGTCCAGGAGGGCTGCCAAGACCGCAGTGGTGGTGGACTGTACTGGTTGCCAGGTCCCTTACGTTGCCCTGTTCATGTCTGCTAGACTGCTCTTTGATTTGAGGAACTTTGCCTCGTGCTGTTGAAAAGTCTCTAGTGAAGACCTTCACTGTGTTTTTCTGTTTAATATTGCTAGCTTTGTATAGACTTATATTTTCAATATGATGATCAGGGGACTTGCTGAGCGCCGTAGCCCAGCCAATGCTCGGCTCACAGAGAAGACAAGTTGAAAACATGATAAAGTAAACAACAATGAGAAAATCTTCAACACACACACACACACACACCATGCAATTCACGTGCACTTGCCAGCCACTGGAGACAGAGGGCGGAGTGTCAGAACACTAGACAGTTGCCACATTTCCTGAGTGCATCTGGTTTCACACCCTCCAGCCCGACTACAGTGGAACCCCCCCGGAGTCGAGTTGTCCCTCCTCCCCGCACTCTACATGGAATCAATAATAATAACAACAGAATGCGATATTTTGAGCGCCGTGTACCTCTAACAGATCAGAGATTGTGTGAACTCGACACGAGCTTTCACGTGCAGCCCTTGCAATGTCGTCAGTAGCGGCGTCACGTGCTTCCTAACCCTCAGAACGAGATGAGCAGCTGAATTCTTGCATTTGACGACAAGATTCCTAGGGCGGAGAGAGAAGGCTCAGGGCACACAGGCTCGAAGGGCACTGAGTGGCTCACAGGGCTCACAGCGAGATAATGGACACTTGACAGGAAAATCGTTGCGTCAAACTGTGAGGTGAGGTCTGACATACGGTAACTGTGAGGTAAGGTCTGACATACGGTAACTGTGAGGTAAGGTCTGACATACGGTAGCTGTGAGGTAAGGTCTGACATACGGTAACTGTGAGGTAAGGTCTGACATACGGTAACTGTGAGGTGAGGTCTGACATACGGTAGCTGTGAGGTAAGGTCTGACATACGGTAACTGTGAGGTAAGGTCTGACATACGGTAACTGTGAGGTGAGGTCTGACATACGGTAGCTGTGAGGTAAGGTCTGACATACGGTAACTGTGAGGTAAGGTCTGACATACGGTAACTGTGAGGTGAGGTCTGACATACGGTAACTATGAGGTGAGGTCTGACATACGGTAACTGTGAGGTGAGGTCTGACAGAACTAATCTGACACAAGCTAAAGGAAAACATTGAGTCGATGGGATGTCTAAGGCTGGTTACCTGCTGAATACGAGAAAACTGACGTCGACTCGGGTCACACTAGGGCGGCTGGGTTCTAACTTGCCTACCCTCATGACTGAGGGCACACAGTGTTGTAACAGTCCGCTTACCCTCATGACTGAGGGCACACAGTGTTGTAACAGTCAGCTTACCCTCATGACTGAGGGCACACAGTGTTGTAACAGTCAGCTTACCCTCATGACTGAGGGCACACAGTGTTGTAACAGTCCGCTTACCCTCATGACTGAGGGCACACAGTGTTGTAACAGTCCGCTTACCCTCATGACTGAGGGCACACAGTGTTGTAACAGTCAGCTTACCCTCATGACTGAGGGCACACAGTGTTGTAACAGTCAGCTTACCCTCATGACTGAGGGCACACAGTGTTGTAACAGTCCGCTTACCCTCATGACTGAGGTCACACAGTGTTGTAACAGTCCGCTTACCCTCATGACTGAGGGCACACAGTGTTGTAACAGTCCGCTTACCCTCATGACTGAGGGCACACAGTGTTGTAACAGTCAGCTTACCCTCATGACTGAGGGCACACAGTGTTGTAACAGTCAGCTTACCCTCATGACTGAGGGCACACAGTGTTGTAACAGTCCGCTTACCCTCATGACTGAGGTCACACAGTGTTGTAACAGTCCGCTTACCCTCATGACTGAGGGCACACAGTGTTGTAACAGTCCGCTTACCCTCATGACTGAGGGCACACAGTGTTGTAACAGTCAGCTTACCCTCATGACTGAGGGCACACAGTGTTGTAACAGTCAGCTTACCCTCATGACTGAGGGCACACAGTGTTGTAACAGTCCGCTTACCCTCATGACTGAGGTCACACAGTGTTGTAACAGTCCGCTTACCCTCATGACTGAGGGCACACAGTGTTGTAACAGTCCGCTTACCCTCATGACTGAGGGCACACAGTGTTGTAACAGTCCGCTTACCCTCATGACTGAGGGCACACAGTGTTGTAACAGTCAGCTTACCCTCATGACTGAGGTCACACAGTGTTGTAACAGTCAGCTTACCCTTATGACTGAGGGCACACAGTGTTGTAACAGTCAGCTTACCCTTATGACTGAGGGCACACAGTGTTGTAACAGTCAGCTTACCCTTATGACTGAGGGCACACAGTGTTGTAACAGTCAGCTTACCCTTATGACTGAGGGCACACAGTGTTGTAACAGTCAGCTTACCCTTATGACTGAGGGCACACAGTGTTGTAACAGTCAGCTTACCCTCATGACTGAGGGCACACAGTGTTGTAACAGTCAGCTTACCCTCATGACTGAGGGCACACAGTGTTGTAACAGTCCGCTTACCCTCATGACTGAGGTCACACAGTGTTGTAACAGTCCGCTTACCCTCATGACTGAGGGCACACAGTGTTGTAACAGTCCGCTTACCCTCATGACTGAGGGCACACAGTGTTGTAACAGTCAGCTTACCCTCATGACTGAGGGCACACAGTGTTGTAACAGTCAGCTTACCCTCATGACTGAGGGCACACAGTGTTGTAACAGTCAGCTTACCCTCATGATAGATGTAACCCAGTGTTTAACAGTCTGTTTAATGCCATGTCGCCCCGTGCCTCTCAATTCCTAACCACATTTTTATATGCTCTTCCTTTCTGTCTCTGTGCGTGTCTATGGGCATTCAACGTCTGTGTGTGTGTGTGTGCGCGTGTGTGTGCGTTGAGAATCACTCGTTTTTTCTTCGTGTTACAACATTTGGATTTTCTTTCTCCACTCCCTCAATTCATTCATTTCTTTTTCCTGTCCCTCTATTGATGTATTTGCTGTTTTGGGGATTACTCTGCTTGGAGCATACGACTACTGTTTATCTGTGCGTGGAGCTTGCTTCCTCCATTGTGTGGTTAGGTTATTACTCACACCTTCAGCTGCACGTGGAAGCCCCGCCAATGAACTTTTCTTGACAACAATCGCAACTTGCCTGCACTGTTCGTTGGAGCGTAGCCTCGGTACAACGGCAACAGCTTGCGTCGGTTCTGCTGCACATCAAAGCGCCGTAGCTTCCTCCTGCTAAGCTGCCCTCGACACCCCGTCACTTCCTCCCCCCCCCCCCCCACCTGCGCCGTCTGGTCACCGTGAAGGTTCAAACTCTGTCAGCGCGGACTTTGTTCGCCATTCACACAGGCCGGGGGAGGGGGGATATGGCCCCCAGGATTTCAAGACGGAGCCTGCAAATTGGATTCCCTGTCTGGTGCCGCGGTTTAATCATACTCCCCGTCATCTCATAGCGCGTGCTCCTCGGTTTACTTTGGCTTACGGGGGGGGGGGGGTGGAGCCGATATCTGGAGTCAGGGATTTCTTTGTAGATTGAATGATCGACCGAAATCCATCCACCGGACCCACGCAGTTTTACATCTTTCTCATGTCCTGTCTCATTTCATTTGCTCCTAACATTACGTAAGTGTCTTTGGCAGAGGCCATGGAGAAGACGACTCACTAGAAATACGCTTGTCAGCAGCAGCCGCCATCTGCCTGAACCTTTGTCTTGTCATCTTTGTGACTCCTGTCGGGCTGGGCCTGTCCGTGTGGTGGAGGATTTGCCCGATCAGCAATGGGCAGGTAGACAACCTCTGGGGTTGATAATGTACCCGGCGAGTTCTCCCTAATGTACGCGTGTCCCCACTTGCAGGCTCTTGTCCTCCTCCTAGGAGGCTGCGGAAGGGGAGCAACTGACTGACCAGAGCAGCGGCCATCACAAGAAGCGCCATATTATCCGTACATGGTCCTTGAGGGAGAGTGGCGGGCAAGCTTCCTGTCTCCAGGACTTGTCTTCATTTTTTTTCTCATACTTCCGCTTCCTGTCCATCCTCAGGGCTTGTCGTCATTTTTTTCCTACTTCCGCTTACTGTTTGCGCACGCGCGGCAAAAGAGTCACACGAGACGTCAAGGGCCATGCGCTGTCAACATGACGCCTCTCCCGGGCCCTCGGAATCGACTGACCCAACCCTCCTTGATCGAAACCTGTGGAGATGGTCGAACACCAGAGAGCTAATAGGGGGTGGGGTGGGGTGGTTAAGGTCTGTAATAGCCGTTGTCTCCCCTTAACTCCCCTCCCCCCACAAACGTGTAACCTCGTTGATCTTTGTTGTTTTGTCATACGCTTGGAACAAGCATCGTGTCGTGTGTCCGTTGAGGTTTGTAAATAAGGAATAACTCTGTACACAGCCTGCAAAATCTGACAAACGACTCAGTTTTTTTTCCACCAGGCTCCTTGTTTTTTTAAAAGGGTGGTGAGTAAGAGTCAACTAACGCTGGGTAGGAGAAATATAAAGATATCGCCAATAGCTTTGTGTTAATGTCAGTGTCCCACCAGCTACAGTCCAAGAAGTAATACTGAAGGATACTGACTGAGCAACATTCACAACATTTTAGTGGGAATTTCCGCCTCCCCCCACGCCACTTACTTACGCACCTATAGTTATACAATAACATCTCTGCCTCATTTGGTATTTGTGTGGCTTTGTATCAAACTAGGAATGGGACTCGAGAGACTATGTCTGTCATTAACGGTACTAACGGCGCTGTATAGTGCCTACCTTATCAGTCAGGTGGAGAAAATCACATTGCTGTTTGAAGTACTTCATTAATGTCCATATGAATATTAAGTCTCACTATCCGTCCATGAAGTTTGGCCAAGATATTTCCACTAGACCTCCATACGGCCATTGTTGCCCAGTGCTCTGTAGGTCTTCGTGCCAGTTTGTAGTTCAATACTGTTACATCCTCGTCAATAGTTCACCCCTTGTTCTTTGCTTTCTTTCGGTTTCTCAGGTCAGGAGTTTGTCTCGCTTATTTCTATCAAAGACTCGCACAAGACTCGGTCTCGCCTTTCACCTGGTCTGTCAGTGGGGTGAGTCACCTCAGTGTCTTGTGTAGTTTTGCTGCCGATCATGTCTGTGAACACATTACACACTGTTTGACACAATCTTCTGTTCTCTTTAGGAGCTTCTCGTGCACTCGTGGGTTCCACCTTCTGGAATATTGCTTCAAACCGTTCATCTCTCTCTCTCTCTCTCTCTAGTTTGTGAGTCGTGGTCATTGATATTATTTTCAATGCAGGCGGTCTTTTCTTTCACAACTTTCCCTCATCATGGCCGTCATCTTGTTTCCACATCTAATATCTGACCCTCAACTTTCTCTAATTTTTCTAAAACTTTGCCAGTGAATTCTTGAACCTGACTTTTCATCTGTTTGACATCTGTTGTCACTAATGTTTCTATTTTTTAAACAGTTTAGCTCGGATGTCTTGAAGATGCCTGTCTATTGTGACAGTCGTATTGGGTCGTTTCATATCAGGTGTACGTGGTTGTATTGAAACTGTTATCACTGTCGCTAGATGAAGATGGCTGCCCCGCTTGTGAGGAGGCGGAGTTGGGGGTTGAGGCTTGAAGTATTCCGTAATGATAGGGTTCTTTTTCTCTCCCAGACTTCTTTTGATAAAGGAGATCCTTCTCACTGTTCACAGGGCCGCCGTCTTGTCACTGTTGCTTAACATGTCGTCTGCTGTTTGCTTAACATGTCGTCTGCTTACGGCGATAATGGCCGCCAAAACACGTCACCTTTCTCTTTACGTTGCCTGTATTTAAATAGTTCACATATTTTACGAGGTGGTCGTGTGGGGAGCGGAATAGCGGCGTGCTTGGTATTGAGTAATAATTATTCATCTCGGTTGTAGTGGCCTTGATCATCATCACCAGTGAGTCCATCTCTTGCGACTGATGGCCATGGTCCATAGTGACAGACTTGCCACAGTGTACCACTTACACAACACTGTGACAGTGTCACCGTCAGTGGGAGAAGGGTGGGAGCTACTGTGAACAAAGATCATAATGTTTAAAATTGCGTTCGATTACTATGATATATTTAAATTTCCATTTTTGCGAAACACCGGCTAAGAAAACTTAATATTTATTTTGATATTCGATGTTTATTTTTCCTTTTTCCATAAAAAACATTCATTTAAATGCCAGTTCCATGCGATCATCACTATTTTAATTTTTGTTTTACAGCATACACATTTACATAACAGCTACAACCAGACACAAATGCCTATAATATTCATTAAATAATACAGTAAATAATATAACTTTTCCCCTTGGCTTTTATCAGATGAAGACCCTTCATTTCAATATGGACAATATCTCTGATCCAATCATCTTGAAAAAAAAATACATCTCGATTTAAAGATTTACAGTGTTTTATTTGCTCATTGGTACATCAGGAACATCTGTAAATGTTCGTGGAATATAACAACAAAAATTAGTAATAGATATTATATCTCTCAAACACATCAACAAGTGAAACACTCAACACACTTCATAGTTTCACACACGCATACTACATTTTTCTCAAGCTAAATTAAATCACATTTAACGTTTTCTATACAAAAAAGACTAAGTACTCAAATAGGAAATGTGGTCTTAAGCGCATGCGTAGATTGAAAAAATAGAGAAAAGAGGAAACTCCCGTCCAGACGTAAAAAGCAAACACCCGTCCTCTAGCTACTACAAAAGTCGTGGGTGCCTGCCAGGAAGGGTAGGTAAACTGTTATTACACAAATGAAGAGAGCATGATGTTGTTGCTAGAATTTATTTAACACAACTGGACACAGACAGACTTTGACCGAGTTCATTGCGACAAACTTTTCGTTTCTGGATCAGGTCGTAAGTAAAAAAAAAAAAAAAAAAAGGCCGATGGAGTAGCGTCACGTTTGACGTGAATTCTATTCACACCAGGACATTTCTAACATTCGCGGTGCACTGAAACTTTTCACCTGACAAATGTCTACAATTTCCACACAAAAAGTATTTTACAACATATTCCTGAGAAAAATTAATGGGATCTGAAATCATACTTACGGTGGTTACAGTACTTTGTGCCAAAATCGCTGAAACTTTAATCAGCGAGACAATCGCTACAGTCTTGTAAACGACGGAGTCGTGTGTCAAAATGGTTGTCCGAACGACAATTTTATATAAAAACCGTAGGAAGCTGGGTCCAAATTGTGATGTTTAGAGGATAATGGGGACCTAATACTAAAGAAAACGTAATTGGGCCAACATTAGCCTAAACATTTTATTGTTTTCTATCAACAGTGACCATGCTTCCAGCCATCACACAGGCTTTAAGACGTCAAAGAATTTTGTACCAGAGGTGATGACAGGGGACCTGATAGCCAAGGGCGACGCACCTGTCGCCAAAGGTGAGAGAATCGTCAAGGCTGACACAAAAGTGCAGCAACACTGCAAATGCGATGCTGGTAGCGCTGATGAAGCAGGAGAGATGCAAGTAGGAAGCGAGTGGGGCGAGAGAAAAGGCCTCCCTCAACCCCCTTTAAACTGAAAGGACCGTCACGAAGGGCTAAGTGCTGGTCTGAGAAGGCGACCCTAAGACCCCTAAGACAACATCACTTTCTTGCAACGGCTGCCGAAAGAATTGAACACGGAATGTCTACAGTGCTATTAGATAACTGAATCAAGCTCACTTAAGTTAAAGAAAACGGTTAGGGTTAGCAAGTTGGTCCCATCTGAACAGGTTAATATATATTGATATGGGTGCCGTTTAGAAGATTGTGTGCTTGACATCTGTTTGTAAGGGGTGTTGGTCTATAAATAATGCCTTTTCAAACTATGTAGGAAACATCTGAATAATCAGTGCAATGGATAGCCCTGAAAAACAAGATGTCTTTATGCTGATACATGGATGTGTACGCATTTGACCACTGCAGAGGCAGTAGTTGGTTTTTAGCACAAGTGTACCTAGTATATACAGTTAAGATTGTGTTGGACCACAAACAGTCCACTGGTCAAGTTACCACCGCCCCTGTTACGAAACAGAAAATCAACATCAGAATCAATGTCCGTCAAAAATCATGAACACCGCACAAAATCCAAATAAAAAGGAGTTGAATACCTCCATTTTGAAAGTGATAGAAACGCAGTTAATTGTGTTTCAGAGAATGCCCCATCGAGAATTCAGAAACCGCGAGCAGTTATGTCAGGTATTTCTTACAAATATGGAGATTTTGGCTTTACTCTGTTTTTTTTAAACATTTTATTAGTGTGTTGAAATACATTATCTTGCTGAAAATCATTGCATTTTGTTCCTTTGCAGGCCAAGTCGTGATCAACGATAACGGTCATTACAGTTACTATGACTATGCAATCTCTTTAAACTGTAGAGGCATAGGTTTTTAGAACAATTTTACCTTTTATGAATGATGTAAAAATGAAGGAAATGACGTAAGGGAGAGCGCGAGCAAGGAGGAGTAGTCAGGAAAAGAAAGAGGTTGAGGAAGAGAAAACAGAACGTAGGGTAGGGATTAGGAAGAAGAATTAGTGGAGTAGGGCGAGTAGGAATTATTTAGAGCGAATTTGTTGAGTAGGGCTTTAGGCATTCTTTTATATATATATATATATTCAGAAAGGGAAGACGCCATTGGTAGGAATTTTGTTATTTTAAAATAATCTAGGTGTACGAATCGGTTAATAACGGACTTTTTCATTTGTGTATTTTCCTTGTTCTCTTCTTTTTATTTATAGTTAGTAAAGCAGATAGATTCGTTAGACAAGTCATTCTTTTCTTTTAATTTGTGTGAAAGAACACGCATTTGTCAGGCTCCGTGTATGTGTTGAAAGGATTGAGTGACTGATACACTGCGCGGTGGTAGTGACAAGCTGTTACAAACTGACCAGTCAATGTGTGTGTGTGTGTGTGGGGGGGGAGGGGGAATGGCTGTGAGTGAGAGAGAGAGAGAGCATATAAAGAAAGGAATGTGTGTGAATATATATATATATATATTTGTCTGAATTTCTCAATACCCTTGAGAGGGCGAAAGAATAAAGAATCTTGAATCATAAGCTTCAGAAGCCGCTGACACCCTGACAAACACCAACTAAGTGCACGGATGAACACATAAGGGATGAACAGAGTAGTGCTCGATTATACAAAATGATTCTTCAAGAATTCTTAAAGAGTCAGTTAAAAGTTATAAAAATCAAATGTCCACAAATACATTTGTTTTGGTCTCGCTTGAAAGCGGCTCACGTCACTCAACCCCAATGTCAGGTATCATTGTTATTAGTTATTGACTGTATCGTTTGATTAAGATTAAATTTTATAAGGATTAATGTGGAAGAACGAAAGAGCGTGAATGACGTCAGTTGTTCGGAAGACGTGTATGAGTGACGTAAGAAGGAAATGACGTGAGAAAGAGCGCGAGCAAGCAGTGAGTAGTCAGGTAGGAGAAGGGAGAGGCTTAGGACGGAAAGACAAGTAGAGTAGGAATTGTAAGAAGAATTTGTTGAGTAGGGCGTTTAGGAGTATATAGATCGATTAGGTGAGTAGGTATTCTTGTAGATATTCAGACAGGCAGGACTCAAAGGTTAGGGAGTTTATTATTTTAAAGTAATCTGGATGTAGGAATCGTTTTTTTAAACTGACTTTTCATTTGTGTATTTTTCTTGTTTTCTTCTTTTATTCATACTTAGCAAAGCAGAGAGATTCGTTAGACAAATCATTCTTTTCTTTTAATTTGTGTGAAAGAACACGTATTTGTCAGGCTCCGTGAGTGTGTTGAAAGGATTGAGTGACTGAGACACTGCGCGGTGGTCGTGACAACCCTAGCTCTTTCCCCACCCCAGGGAGTTAGGTGCTAGGTTTTAGTAGGTTAGGTAGGTTAGTTAGAATAGGAATAGCAGTAGTATGTATAAATAATGTAAATAAAATCTATGTCTTTGAATTTATTTACCCGTGTGACCACCTTAGTCCGTACAAATGCTAGCGTGATATACGTGTGTCCTCGTCGTGTGAATGAGAAGAACGAGTATCACTAGAGCAAAAGAAATTGTGTCGTCCGTAATTGTCACACAGCAGAACACACTTGATGATCCGTGGACCTGAACAATACACCGGAGAAAATACACTTTTGTCAGGGAAAAAATCAGGTCTTTTGTGGATTCCAAGGTCAGCTAGGTGCAGGTGTGTACTAGATGGGAAAAAAGAACACAAGGCGAGGTATCACATTAGATAACACACCCGACAAACTGGAGCCAGGATTTTAGCAGAAACGTCTCCTTGGGAACTTCCGTCCTCTTCCCTGGAGTATTTTACAGATTGTTTTCTGTATAGCTGAGCTTTATTTCAATATTATAGAACATAATTCACATGTGTTTCAGACGGAAAAGGCAGCAGAGCCAGTAATAAAGACCAGGGGAATAAATAGGGGAAAAAGCAGCATCAGTGTCAGCAGGTGACATACGACTGGACTGAGACGGTGAACACTGAGCCATATGTGTGGGGGAAGTAGGTATCCGTGCTTCAGAAACTTGAAGGAGATGATTGGTCCTAGTCAGGAGAGTAAGGAGAACCACTGCCAGCAAATGATTTATGAGTGACACCACGATGGTAGTCTTCCATGCTCCAAGTACTTTTGGGTTCAAATGTAGGGCTGTTCATGCTGTATGTAGGGTCTCGTTGGTCCACAAAGTTTTCACATCCATCTTCCTCCGCGCTGTCGCTTGCTGCCCTTTGACCTAAGTCTTGTATTCTTTGCTTTACAACAGTTTCAGAACTACTCTCTACAGCTGACAGAATGCTTTCACTATTAGAGTCTACGCCATCCCCTTTCATTACTTCTTCTGGGGACTTGAGCTCAAGCTGCACAGAAGAATGTAGATGTTTGGAATTCTTCTGCAGAAGGGTTTATATGGAAGAGTTGCTATAAGTTGTGTAAAGACTTGGCACAGTGTTGAAGTACACCGGAACAGTGCATCGGCACAGTGTTGAAATATATCGGCACATAAACGCTGAGCATTGCGAAAAAGTTAAGGGTATATAATATAAGGGCAGAGGTGAGACAAGTCGAGGAGCTGAGCTGACAGAGAGAACAGACGTGCCTGACTTCCAGTCCCCCTGACGACGCAACGCAGCCGTGGCCATGACAACGACGTGCCAGCCTGTGGAATAAAAGGTTGCAGACCTTCTGACTGTTCCTGCCTATTTTGGAGTGGGTGTTGACAGTTTGCTGAGACTGAGACATCAAAAGACCTGACCACTCGGTTACAAAGCATTGAGCTAAGACTGGCATCATCATACAGAAAGCTCAGCAGACAGCTGATGATCCGATCATGAACAGCCTTTGACCTATCATCTAGGAGGGTCTCCAGGAACACCCTCAGTCCAGCTTCTTCTCGAATTTTGACACGATTGACCGCTTCTCTTGCCAGGTGGCATAGACCACTCACAATATCAGTCTGTTTAAACTGGCTTTGAAGTTGTGCATGAAGAGAGAGGAAGAATGTCACACCACCTGAGGCCCCTATAAGCGCAGCTGTTCTGGGATGCCAGTCAGTGGAAGAAGAACAGTAAATGCCTGTTGTGATGTTTCTTTGAGCCCAGATTTTACTTGCTCCATGAGATTAGGGATTACACCAGCTTGGGCAACTTCACAAGCCATGCGCTCAGTGATTCGTTTATTCATTTTGGTCCATAAGTGGAAAAGAGCACGAAGAGTGGATTGATCAGTCTCAGACTTTTCAGCCGTGAGCAGTGAAGCAAGCACTGCAACCACTCCTTCCTCCACCAACTCCAGCATCATCAGCAAGATGTCTAACAGTTCTGCAGACTGCCTGAACCAAAGCCACAGATGGAAAGTTCTCTACTATGACAGGATCATCAAGTCTTTCAACCGATGCCTATTGCATGTCCTCTGCAGGCCTAGTATGTGAATGTGCACAGTCTGTAACAGGCAATATTCTGTCCACCAGCTCCTCGTCTTTCTCTGTGTATTGAATTCTTAGGAGTTTAACTAAACAGGGCAATGCTTTGGCCTGGGCTATTGTCTTTACAGCTGAGGTATCCATTGCCAGATTTCCAAGAGCCCTGCTGCAGCGAATCTGTACCTCTTCCTTGCTGGTGTCCGTTAGAATGGTCACAAGGGTTTCTATGCCGTCTCCTTTGATCTGCGATCTGTTCTCTGAATCCATGAACGTGTTTGCCAAAATGCTGACAGCTACATTTATTCCGCACTCACTTTGTCTCTCCTTGTCTCTGACTCCTTCTGCGTGCACATGACGGTGAAAGAGTCTGACTAAGCACAGGACACAACCCGATTTCACCAAAGTGCTGAACTCCTTTTGTTGCCATTACCTTATAGCGAATACCTTGCAACATTTCCAGAACTCCGCTGTCAGTGAAATGTTTTCCGTCAAGCCGCTTTAGCAGCAAACAAATGTCTGCAGATCTCATACCAAATTCTTGCCTTGAATTTTCTAAATCTGGCTTCATATTGCTGAAAAAACAGCTCAAGTTGTTTAGCACTCTCCGAAAAATTCATAAATGTTTTCTGGTCTTGTTCTATCTTCAGCTTTCAACAGCAATACTCGGAGGTGAAAGTGAATTACCCCTAAGAAAGGAGGAGCTGATGTTCATACCAACAGCTTTCATGATCAAGAAGGTTTTGCGATATATCCTAGCAGTTGTCTGATATATAAATCTCCCCATCAAGTCAATTAACGACAGCGTTCAAGAAGATCAAGAACTAATTTAAAATGACGGACTCGTGTTACTGATAAATGACGTGGCTTGTGGAAGTTCCTTTTCATCGACTAATCACGGCAGCAGGTTGACGGGCAGTCTCTTTTGTATTTATTTGTTTGTATATAAATAATGTCTTTATGCTGATATATGGATGTGTACACACTTTACATATTTTACAGGCAGTGATCGTGAAAGAAGATCCGCATGTCCTGGTGGGGAACCTGAGAGATGTGCCAGGTGTTTCTTACAAAAATCAGGACTTTTGCTTTTATTATTTTTAAAACATTTTAAAAACACGCGTTCTTTCCATACAAAGACAGAGTTTTTATTTTGAGTTTCTACCAAATTGCTCCACGACCGTCATTTTTAAATTTATTTAACGACATATAAATTTACATACCAGTTTGTGTATCACGTAACACAGCTCTGTCCTATTCTATCACCATTTTGTGTGAACTTGGTGATAGAGACACAAATGAGCTTGTGACAAAAGTTTGCCTCTGGTTGTCAGAGCGCCCGCGATCAACGGGGAAAGACGATTCGAGGTGAGATGTCGTCAGCGAGTGTGGAGGAGCCCTCAAGAGAAGTAACGTCACGTCACCATCGCACGTCAAGGTACCTTTCGGTTGTTTGGGAGGACAACATGTGCGCGAAAGGAGAGAGAAAATGGACCTGACGTATGTGAGGTGAGGCCAGTGTGTTTCAAGAACTGGTATCTCTAAAGATAGAGAGAACTGTTGTTGACTACACTTTGTAGCAAGTGTAAGTTGCGTTGATTTTATTTTCTAAGGAAAATTATTAATTTCGATGTAAGTAAGAGAGAAATAATCTCTGTAATGTTGTTAGTGGAAGTTGTGAGATGTAACTGATGCATATTAGGAAATGTAAACAGTGTTCACAAGTAGTGAATAACGGAATAATGTTGATGGAAGCGTAGTTCATTTGATCGTTGAGATGTGAACAGTGTACATTTAATTCGTATGATTTGTGGAAGAAAGTCCTAGGAATGTCTTCGTTAAGTGGGACGGTGGGGATATGTTACGAATTAAATGTGTAAGGCCTGTTCCCCTACAGGCGGCGTCTGTTATGAGGTTGGGTCGCTCGTCCCTAGAGGCAGCGTCATGTTGTGTGTTGAACGTCTGGCCCCGAGAGGCAGCGTTGATGGTTTGGGTTATTTGTGTGTGTGGAATAAATGTAGTTATTATTTTGGGAATTCCGTGAATCGTCAGTTCCCAGTGACTGGAATTAAGAACATTATTAAGAGTCTTCACGCCCTTGTGTTACCAATCCACCACAAGTTTCCAGGAAACTCTCTAACACCTACAAATGATGAATTGTCACCCCCAATCTAAGTTTGAAAATAAAAACTTTTATACCTGATCACGTTTTCGGATAAAATGAAAATGTTTCAGGACTTTCAATATGGAAAGGAATATGACTGTTACGAATGAAATGTTTTAGTGGATCTAGGTCAATCCTAGCGAGCGCGTGGGCAAGTGTGAATGACGTGAGCCTCGGTGAATGACGCAAGTCTGGATGAATGACGCAAGCTGTGATGTCAAAAATGTTCGCACAAGAGAGCGCATGCGTAACGTTTAGAGTGATGGTTTAGAGAGACGAAGCAAGTAGGCTATAATATTGTAGGCGTGTGTCGCCGCTAGTGTTTTAATTTCTTTGCAGGCTCCTGTCCTGATTATTTCTCTGAACTTCTCATCCCTTACGTTCCGGCCAGACAACTACGCTCTTCGTCTGATGACCGTATCCTAAGTGTTCCTGTCACCAGAACAACAACATATGGTCACAGGACTTTTGGCTACTGTGCAGCAAAACAATGGAACTCTCTTCCTTTCCATATCCGCCACCTTCCTACAACTGAATCTTTCAAATCTGCACTGAAAACGCACCTCTTCCTTGAGTATTACTCCTAACACAGTCCACACAATGCTCGTCCTTCTTAACCCCCCCCCCCTTCTGCTCTTGCTACTTGTCTACCATCTTTCTCTACAGAATCTCTATATTTTCTATGTTCTGTTACTTGGTGTCTTTTTGTGTTTTCTATCTTTGTTTTCTGTTTGTCGTCAGTACTGTCGTTTATTCTTACGTCCCTCGTGTTCTATCCATGTAGTCCACGTCTCTTCCTTGTTTTAAACGCTAAGAGCATGCTCTCTATGAGTAAATATGCGCTATACAAATCTTCATTATTATTTATTATTATTATTATTATTTTTAGTTTTTTAGGATATTATAGGCGTGTGTCGCCATTAAGTTTTAAAGTTGAAGCGGGCGTGTGTCGCCGTTAGTGTTTATGTTTTAGGGTAGGCGTGTATTGTTGTTTAGCATTACTCAGTCTGAAATAGAAGAATTATTTATTGTTTTGGATAACGAAACCTTCTGTGTTCCCTTTGGAAGTTGACACTACCAGATCTCTGAACTCAACGAGCTACTAACGGTCATTAATCAAGACCCGTTAGTTAACACCAGATTTTCTGGACCCGAACGAGCTAATAACGGTCAATCAAGCAGGACCAGTTAGTTAACACTGACCACACCCAGAGGGTCATGCAAATGATCTCCATGCTGCTGTTTAGAAACAATATGGCCTACTCTAGGGACCACACCAGGGATGTGTACATGTGGATTGCTGTCTGTCTGCCAAGATGATTTTTGGAAGAAAGTCCTGCGGAATTTCTTCGTTTAGTGTGGCGAGGGGATATGTTAGGAATTAAATGTGTGAGGCAGCGTCATGTTGTGTGTTGAACGTCTGACCCCGAGAGGCAGCGTTCATGGTTTGGGTTATTTGTGTGTGTGGAATAAATGTAGTTATTGTTTGCGGAATTCCGTGAATCGTCAGTTCCGAGTGACTGGAATTAGTTGCATGAACAAAATATGCTAGAAGAATAAAAAAACTAATTTCTTAACAGAATCCCAAATGTCGCTCATTAATTTATCGTGATGACAAATATTCTATAATAAAGTACTTATTTACAGTCCGGCACAAATGAGCATTATTTCAGTATTATAGCATATCATTCACTTCGTGTTTCAGGGTAGATCCACCCAGCCGGCAAGATCAAGAAGTTTTACAGGTTTTACAAAGGTGTTACATCACTTTGTAACATGCAAGTACTGCTTTAAGATTTTTCATGTCATGCAATTAAAAACAAACTCCTCTAAATCATCGAGTCATTTTATGCGAAGTTTGCGTCCTAAGTGTTTGTCCTACTTCAGGTTAGTAGGAAATATTTATGTTGGTTAATACTTCAGACCCTGCTCTACGAATACATTGTATTTTTGTATGTTTTCTATTTTGGGATGTGTAAGATGTGTACGAGGTGTGACCATACTTCCTCGTGTAGCAGGGGAAAAGATGGTGTGAGGAGATAATTCCTACATCTATGTTCAATGCATTTTTTTAATGTGTTTTTATTGTGTGATCTTTTATTTGCGTCATAATGGATTTGAGGAAAAATGTAGCACGTGCCAGAGGGGTAGAAGTTGTCTAACTATAAATTTGAAGTACAGGTAGTATAGGAGGGTGTTGTGAAGAATGTTACTCCAAGGCACAGCAGCCTGGCTCCTTTTGTTAAGAAGCATTTTAACCACGTTATGTGCGTGTGTGTGTGTGTGGGGGGGGACGGTAGTTCAGACATAATAGAATGTGTCTGGAAAGGCTTAAGATTTCAAATGTTTATTGTATGTACTTCGTGTTATACGTTGTACCTGGTTTACAACTATAATATAGTTCAACTATGTAGGAGTTGAATATCCCCATTTTGAAAGTGATAAAGCCGCACAAAGAATGCCCCATCGTGATCCGTATCATACAAACCGCAAGCCGTTATGGCAGGCATTTCTTACAAAACTCGAGATTTAGGCTTTTTTATTCTGTTTTTTAACATTTTAAAACATGTTTTCTTTCCGCACATGCCGAGAACATCACATGCTATTTTAGAACCATTCTTTGGTCATTGTAGTTTTTTGTAGCGGTTTATATTAATGTCGGCTTTGGAGTTGTGTGCCGTTAATGAACTGCCTTTTAGGAATCGCGGCGATAAGATTTTTTTTCAATGGTTTATATTAATGTCCAATAAAAAAACACAAAGTCTTTATGCTGATATATGGAAATATACGCATTTGACAAGCTTTGATATATTTTTCTACGAAAAAGAAGAAGATGCCGAGTGCTCTGACAGTAAAGTGTGTAAGGTATTTAATTCTTACAAAAATCATGACTTTTCATTTTTTTTTAAATTTAAAAACATGTTTTCCCTTTATGCAAAGACAGTTGTTTTTATTTATTTCTTGTCACAGCTCCGTTTTGCCTACATTCTACCAAATTTCTCCACGACGGCCACCTCGGTGGTGAAAGTTTATACAAGTGATGAAGAATGCACTTGTGTTTCAGGAGAAAGAGACCTCAACGTGAAGACCAGACAATTGAGAAAAATGCACAGGTATGTAGGAGTTGAATATCTCCGGGGTGAAAGCTTATACAAGTGAGGAAAAATGCACTTGTATTTCAGAAAAAAACAAGACACAACAGAACGTATTCAATATGAAGATCATGCATGTTGTGAGAAGGATTCTCAGGTATGTAGGAGTTGAATATCTCCGGGGTGAAAGTTTATACAAGTGATAAAAAACGCACTTGTGTTTTAGAAAAGCACATTGGCCCCAAAGCCAGAAATAGTCATTTTTTCATCTCTCCCATGCTTTTCAGTGCAGCTTTTAGTATTACATCAAGGTTTTATGAACTATAGCCACAAGATTTGACTATAACCTCTGTTGGACTTTGCCGGGTAGCACGGGCAAGGCGATTTTCATTACTTTTTTATTGCAAAGTTCAAGTTTTCTCTTTTCCCAAAATGTCTAGGTTTCTTGCTTTATCTCAGAGCAGCAATAATTAAAAAAAAACTTCACCCACCGTCGTCACACACTCCTCACGGCTATATACCGATATCTACAAGAAACATAAACCATTCAGGTTGCTCTCATCAAGCCAGGGTGAAATGTTGAGAACTGACCCAGTAACGAGGACCCAATCCAGGTCAAGGAGGAGGAATGTAGACTATTTACCATAAGTGGTCAAGTAAGTTTTAATCATTTGAAAATTATAATAAAAAATGCCCAATATGTTTAACAACTAAAATAAGTTGTTATTTTGTGCTTTATTAGTGTATATTTAAATACATTATCTTGCTGAAAATCATTGTATTTTGTTCCTTTTCAGACCGAGTGAGTCTCAGTGTGCGATCAAGCACAACATTTAACATTCAATTGTAAGCAATCTCTTTACAACTGTAGCGGTATTGTTTTTATCACATTTTTACCTGATATTCAACCGTCCCTACAGACTTGCTTTGTACATATCCATACACATATTTGCAATCAAGTCTAATTTTGATGTTTTTAATTTGAACATTGGACTACAAATGTCCAATATTCTGTGTTTAACAAGTAAAATAAGTTGTTATGCAAAGTTTATCTGCTTTATTGTTGGATACGTGATATCTGTATTCATTTTGTGTTTAAACAGGTTTAACCTCATCGACAATAACATTAACGTGAGCTTTACCTTTAATAAATGTAAGCAATTTCCTTACAACTGCAGAGACACTAACTAATATAGACATAGATTCATCCTTGCATCCAGGCAGACTTGCTTAGTTACACAGACATGCGTACGTGTATTTGCAATCAAGTCTCATTTTGATGTTTTTATAAACTCTGAATAATGTAGATATTACTCGGTTTCGGTGGATGTGTAAAAGTGGCTGTGCAGATAGAACATTTGAGAGACTGTTATTTGATTTATTTGATTTAAGCTCATTAAAGTACGAACTTGCATGAGTAAATTAACAAAACTGATAATTTTTTTGTCATGTTATTGACACAAGAGTCGGCACTGAGTGATAAAAAACACACTTGTGTTTCAGAAAACAATGGCCGAGAAAAGTAACAGGTTGATATGATATTAATATTGTACAATTGTAACCTGATTTTATTTTTTTAAGAATGCATATGGTTAGAAACTAGCATCAGGGGACTGATTTTATTTATTTTAAAGAATGAAATGAATTTTCAACAAATTATTCTAGAATTTTTTTTACATTAAACTTTTAAAGGACAAACCGAGCGCAACATTTGTTTTCTTTATGAACGGGTTAAGTTTGTTTTAAAATATGAGTACATAATTAGGCTTAATTTTAAAGATATAAGCCTTCAAACATCGGCATTCTCAGCTGCAACTAGGAAAGCGGGAATTCTTTTACATGCTGATGTATTGATATGTGTGCATTTTAGAATGTTTGTTTGTGTTTAACGCCGTGCCAGCAACTAAGGCTATATCACGGTGAGAAAAGTAATCCGACTTTATCTTATGATAAAGCCCTATCCGCCTTAAAAAAGTACAAATAGTTGCCGATGGGACGGACCTAAACAAAGAAAACAAGGAGCCTGCAGCAAAAAAAAAAAAAAAAAAAAAAAACTGCTGGTGGTTTGTTTGTTTGTTTGTGTTTAACGCCGTGCCAGCAATTAAGGCTATATCACGCCGAGAAAAAGTAATTGTAAAGTTTCACGGCTCAAACTGTTTTTTAAATATATTATTATTATTAATTCTAGTAAGTGTTCAAAGGCCTGGGGAGAGGAACAGCGGCATGTTCCTGAATAGTCACGTGAGCTGTGACGCAGACCTGGTATTATAGTGACTCCACTGACGATATCATTCTGAGGCTTTGTTCTCCTGCGATTTTTCCATTTTTTTGTGCAACGTCTTTGTTATTCGTACCCATAGGTTTATTATAGTTGCAAGTTGTATTTGTTTCTCTTAAACTTTCCTTTATAATTGTTTTACTATCTGTAATTGCTTTGCTTTCTGTTTTTGTTGCGGACTTTACTTTTAACGGTTACATTCACCGTCATTACTTAGATTTTAGATCTGATTCTTGATCTCGCTTTCTTGTTGCTTGTTCTGTTTTTTCTTCTCTGAACTTAGCCCAGCTTTAAATCCTCATCAGTTCTCATATCTTTTATCGTTTTTGTCTTATTGTATTTTTTAAAATCGTGCTGCATTTTATTTATTTTTATTTAATAGTTCTCTTTTTAAAATAGTCCATATATTTTTTCCCAGCACTCACATGTAGAATTATGACAAGACAGTTTGTCTACACGACATCTCAGTTATCATTATTGAATCCCCTTGCAACTCTTCAACTTCCAGTCTGTTTAGTTGACACATTTAGGAGATTTTCCCTTTACTATGATTCTATTAATGTTGACTGCCCATCGAAATAACAAATTCGAATCCGTCGCTACCGTGCTGGTCGTCGTAAACAGCGTCCTTTGAAAAAATCCATCACCTGCTCTGCTGCTCGTAGTTATTCTGTCTCGTGCTCCTCTTCACCTCATTCCGAGTCTGACTCCGGTATTGTGAAAGCTTCGTTGAGTGTTGTCAACTCTCTGCTGAATCATGTTTCCCCAACATATCAGCATCAGTATCAGCATCGACGTGATCAGAGTGAATCAGTTGGGTCGAATAGCTTTACATGTCGGCGACCAAACCAACATGGTCGTCTGAAAACAGGAGAGAACAGGAGACTGCCAAGTTTCCCGTACACGACAACTGAACACTCGCCTACACAGTCACCGATCAACGACAGACTGGCCGTGGTGATGGCAGAAACCAACTCCTCGACAGACCACCAAGCACTCGACCAACAGGACGTGTTTACATTCCAACGTCGACCCGACATCCTCAACCTGTACGATCGCCACCTACATCCCCTCCATCTTCACGGCGGGCACGGACAGTCGGTCCGTCGGGACCATTGCCACACAGGAGACAAATCCAGTGTTACGAGTGCCAGGGATACGGACCCATACAACATGAAATTCGACTAAAAACAGACGTTGTCATACGACAAAAACCCTATCCTGTGCCTTTCAACACCCAAAAGCACATAGAAGCAGAGGTGACCAAACTGTTGAAAAAAGGGATTATCGAACCATCAACATCCCTATTTTCGTCCCCCTTACTCCTAGTAAAGAAGAAAGATGGGAGTTTCAGATTCTGCGTCGACTACCGAGCGCTCAACAAAGTGACTGTTCTCGATGGTGAACCCATCCCCGATCCCGAGAGTCTGTTCTCAAAATTAGCAGACTGTCGATACTTCAGCAAATTGGTTCCTTTAAAAGAAGAGGATAAACCGAAGACAGCGTTTCAAACGCCGATGGGTCTCTGTCAGTAGACCCGCATGCCCTTTGGCCTGGTTACTGCACCCGCTACATTCGCACGTGTTATGCGTTATCTCAGACTAGAGTTATGTAATACTTTTCATTTCTTTGATGACCTTCTTACTGCAAGTCACACTTGGGACGCCCACCTCAAGAATCTGGATGGCACTTTACTTGAACTGCAGAAACATCAGTTAGCTGCCAGACCTTCTAAGGTGGAAATTGGATTCCAAGAACTGAATTATTTAGGCCATAAGATAGGCCAAGGAAACATGAAACCCGAGGAAGGAACAGTGAAAAAGATACTCCAACTGACAACACCACCGAATAAGAAGCAAGTACGTTCACTTCTGGGACTAATTAGTTATTACAGACGTTATATCCCCAACTTCATTTCCATCACTGAGCCAATCTCCAACATTACCAGAGGCAACCAACCTCGTACCTTCCATTGGAATGACCAGTGTCAGATTGCCTTGGAAAAGATTCAGGCGATTCTGTCCACACCACCGGTTCTACACCTCCCCGACTTCTCCAAGAAATTCATCCTACAAACAGACGCGAGTGGAGTGGGAATAAGCGCGACGCTGCTACAAGACTCTGAGGGAGAGTTACTACCAGTCACTTTCGTCAGCCGAAAACTGCTCGAAAGAGAAACAAGATACAGCACCGTGGAGAGAGAATGTTTAGCAATAGTATGGTCGGTGATAAAGTTGTCTCGATATTTGAGCGGAGTCCAGTTTCTGTTACAGACCGACCATAAGCCGTTACTTTTCCTGAGATCTACACCCTATAATAATTCTAGGGTAATGCGATGGGCTTTAGCTCTACAAGAATACAATTTTGACATTGAATCCATCAAATGAACCCAAAACAGGTTGGCCGATGCATTATCTCGGACTGAAACCGACCAACAAATACCCTAGTTAGTGGGTAACAACTGGATCTAACTGAAGAGACTTTGATGATTTCTGTAATGACATGCTATTGTATAGGCTTTGAGAAGAAAAAAAATGTTCCATTTGTATGTTAGGGAGGGAGGAATGTCAGGTATCATAGTTATTTGCTGTATTGTTTGATTAAGCTTCAATTTTATAAGGACTAGTGTGGAAGAACGAGGTAGCGTGAATGACGTCAGTTGTTCGGAAGACGTGTATGAATGATGTAAAAATGAAGGAAATGACGTGAAGGAGAGCGCGAGCGGGGGGTGGGTAGTCAGGAGGAGAAAGAGCTTTAGGAAGAGAAAACAGAGCGTAGGGTAGGGATTTAGGAAGAATTAGTGGAGTAGGGCCAGTAGGAATTAGTTAGAACGAATTTAATGAGTAGGGCTTTAGGCATTCTTTTAGATATACAGACCAGGAAAGACTCAAATAATAAGAATTTTCTTATTTTAAAATAATCTATGATAATAATAATAATAATAATAATAGTGAAGATGTTTATAGCGCATATTGACACTCATAGAGAGCATGCTCTTAGCGCTTAAAACGAGGAAGAGACGTGGACTAAGTAGACACAGAACAAAGGGACGAAAGAAAACGACAGTACTGACGAAACAGAAAACAAAAGGCATCAAGTAACAGGAACAGAAAAATATAGTGATTCGTCGAGAAAGATGGGTAAAGTAGCAAGAGGGAAGGGGGCGGGGTTAATCTAGGTGTCTTAGTCTGGAAAGAACTACCTCCTGCCACCGCACAGGGCGGCATGAAGACAAGCGGTCTGAAAGAGAGGGAAGGGTGGCATGTAACTTATTTTGGCCCAGTGTCCCAGTGGTGTTGCCACAAGGACTGAACATAGGGCGAGAGGATAGATTGACAGTCTGCTGATACAAGCAAGACGACGCACCCAGTCGTCGCGTGAGGAAAGGTAACTATGACTGTCACAAGTGCAGGGAGGAGGGACATTTTGTACTGAAAGTGCAGCCACCCTGCAAATGATGGCAGGATAATGCGCGATAGAAATTTATTTAAATTATTAATAATTATTGAAGAGATTCTGATGTTGATTAGAGGCGACGGATGTCAAACAGCAGAAGTGTTGGATATCTACGACAAGAGCTGGTCAGTGTGTTACACCTCTCAGCGGATTAATACAGTGTATATCTTTCTGCCATTAATTGTTGGGACAGGTCAGTCAGCGTACACCGTTTGATTGCCTGTCAGTCTGTCAATCTTTCTGTCAGAACTGATGATATACACACATCGATGCATTTCTGCTTCTGTGTTTTCTTTGTTTTTCCTTTTTTGTGCTTTTTTTTAAGGTTTTTAATGAGTTATCTTCAGCGCTGGTCATAATGCAACTTCTTGTTTTTATTTTACTATTTTATTTCTTAACTAAGTGCACATTTGGTGCAACAGAGATCAGACATCTGGGGTATGTTATCTCTGAAGGCTGTATTCGGCCTCATCCTGGAAGTTTCCAAAGTCTTATGCAAGTATGACAAAATACTTACTGACATGCCGGAACATGTTTATCTACAGGGTCACTCATTAACTCTGACATGGTGTGAATGTTCAGCAGTATTCCCTCCCATTCACCTTAGTGAAAATTAGAAGAAACAGCCATCCAACAGGCATCCCCCCCCTTTCGCCTCCCCCGTCATGACAGTTCGTAAGAAAGATGGTTCCACTCGCGTCTGCACTGACGTCAGAAAACTGAGTAAAGTTACTAGGTTCGATGCATGGCCCACCCCAGAGACAGAGTTTCTGACCTCGCAGGTCCAAGGCAAGAGATATTTCACTAATAGATATCTGGCAAAATGGTATGACCAGACATCCATGAAAAAAAAGACAAAGAGAAAACTACGTACCAGACACCCTGTCAAATTTGTTTTGCTTCCTGTTCTTGTGTTTTGTTCTGTTCGGATTCACCTTCTATTTCATGTTTACTGGGGGTAGATGTTGATTTTTTTTTTGAAAAGGAGTTATTCTTTATCACTTGCAAGTTTTCTTTTTCGCCTGCGAAAGGGTTGTTGTGGAAAACGTATTTGTACTTTGTTATATTTAGGTATGTTGGGACCACCAGCAGCCCACTGGTCAAGATGTCACCGATGTGTTGACTAGTCAGGGCGGGGACCTGTACATTGTGACCAGTGTTGTAGAGTACCTGCTTCCCTGACTCGGTTCAACATCAAAGGGTCATCAGGGACATAAAAAGCGGGAAGAGAGCAGCTGGCGTCCAAGTAAGAACATCTGACCACTTTCCGAATTGCGCGCTGACGAGCGGAGGTCCGTCTGGAGGAGACGTTAAGTTGTGTGAAATATCACATTGGTAATTGTGTCGACTAAACATTGCTGAATATAACTTTTGTGCTGGTGAGGCCAGTGAACTGGGGAATATATATATATATATATATGAGATGCTTATAATAAAATGTTATTTTTGTGGGAGGAGGCAAAGGTCAGCGTGTTGCTAAAGTTTTGACAAGTGATCGCATGACAATCTGCTGTGATTTCAGTTCCATACCCATCTGGAGAAATGTTGGAGAAAAGGCAAAAGTTGTAGGAGAAAGATAACAAGCTTGATGACTGTTCAAAGCGATATTCCTATTGAGTTAATGAAGTCAAAGTTGAAAATGTCTGTTACCTGTTTGTGCAGACTGTGACTCTGATGGAAACTGCACTTAGATACTCTGTCCACACATTTCCTGGAGTTTGTGTCACTCTTTCTCCTCTTGTCTTTCTTACTGATGTTATTTTTATCAGCCTTCTGTTCAGCGTCAGTCATGTTAACAGTAACTGTTTGAAGAAAGAGGTCTTGTGTTTTTGACAACAGGCTTTTATCTGCCACATCGGACATTTCACTTTTGTGCTCATTTTCATCACTATCATGCTCACTCCTGTCGTTGCTGACGATATGTGGATGAAATCGAGGCCTTATTGTGCTTGACTTATGATCGTCAACACTGATTCCCGTAACTTTCTTTTACGCCCAGAGTCCCCCTACTCGTGTCCGTCACTGGTAGTAGAAAACACAACATCAGGATCCAAGACTTCTTGACACTGAAAGAAGGTGCTTTGAAGAAGACGCAGGGTTTAAACTGTCAGGAACAAGCTTTTCAGAAGAGAAGCAAGTGTCAGTATAACTAACACTGGTTGTGTATGTCGTCTGCATCCCAGCATTGGCAACTGGTACTGATGTTGAAAACTGATTAGCTAGTGGCACTTGAAATATCAAGAGTGCAGACAGAGCTGATAACTGGACCACGGATGCTTGGAGCAACTGAATGGACAAGACCTTCGTATCTTGACATTCAAAGACCACCTGGGCAAACAGTTCAGAAACCAGATCAATCAGTGTATGTTACAGTTAGTTTTCATGCCAACAATTAAATACATGGGTGTGCACATATATGCATCACATATCCACCCCCTAAGCTCTCTATGAGTGTGAATATGCGCTATAAAAATTATTATTATCATTCTCTCGCCCTTATCTCTCAAACAAAGAGCCCGGAAGGTTCTACACCAGCTTTTTGCATCTGAAACTTTTTCAATAGCTTTGTTTAGTGATCCAACCTCCAACCTGATATTCATAATCCAGCAGGCCCTCTTGGAAGAGGGTGAGTGCCACTTGCAAAAGCGAGGGAACAGATGGACATGGAAGACATGCCACTGACAGCTGAGCTCAATATAAAACTTGCAGACGTCAATGAGATGTAGGGAGAGGTTAGGTTCTGTCAAAAACACAATGGTCTGGTGTATTCACTGCAACAAAAAAGGAAAGAAAATTGGGAACAGATGTAAAGGAGATAAACATTGCCATACAAGACCACCAGAAAAGGCTAAGGGGCAGCTAGAAATCCTTGCATAGAGTATTTGTAGTATTATGGTGTTGCCACGACAGAGATGCTAGGATCCATAGTTATGCAACAACGTTACGGTTATGGTATGACAGACACTAGGATGCATAGATAACATTATGGTTATGTAACAACAATATGGTTACAGCATAAAAGAGATGCCAGGAAGCATAGTTATATAACAACATTGTGGTTATGCCATGAGAGAGATGCTAGAATGCATGGAACATTTGTAATAACATTATGCTTTAAGTAAAGGTAACAGGGCTACCTGAAGAAAACTACCAATGGTCAGTCCTGTAAACAGGTATAATCTCAAGTGTAATCTAGAACACGATCTGCCAAAGCTGAGATTTCCTGGAAAAAGCCCACAGCAATCACATTCACAATATAAAAACTGAAATGATTCTTTGAGGGGAAAAATAATATTTTGATATGGCACAATGCCCTGCATGTCATTCAGAATTTCCAATAAATATGATGTCTTGTACTCTCACTGATGTGCCTTCAAGTTTGTCTGGGACGAGAGTTACCGTCTCGGGACACTCTCTGTATGTGACACCTGTTTGCAGGACTGGGCGCCGGGGGTTTTCTCCGGGTACTCCGGTGTCCTCCCCCTCCCTTTCCCCCATAGTGCTACATCTGCAAGGTGGAAGCACTTTCCTACTAAATAAACCAAACAACCAACCAGTCAGAGGGATGTTGCTGCTCCTGCTGTTGACGGGCTGTATTATTGCAGGGACTCTGCACCGTCGCCGGGAGGACTCTGTTGCTGTGTGCTGAGAGCGGAACGTCGTGCTCAAGGGAGGCTGAGACTGAAGCTGAGGCGCAGGACAACTGGAGCAGGTGTGAGGAAGGCGACCCGGGACCAGCAAGTCCGGCAAAAGGGTTTCACCGCCAACCTGCTAGCAGCCAGGGAGGAGAACGTCCACCGACCTGCGAACCGAGGGGAGGGACCGTCGCTGCGAGGATAAACGGCCAGTCGGTGTGGTTATCACTTCTTCAGCCGTTAACTGTTACCAGTTACGTCACGAGGACCACCGACGTGGGGCAGATGCGTGAGTTGTCAGGAGACTGACTACCTAAGGACAAAATCGTACAGTAAGACTTTTCCATCTTAGCAGAAGGATAAGCGGGGAAGGAGGCCAGTTTCGGTCTCCCTTAGTTATGATACCATTAGTCTCTACAGAAGGTAGCACGGTGAACTGTTTGTGTTATCTCCCTTCGACTGTAGGGGTTGTGGAGAGACATTGTGCAGCGCTCCTGTATCATATCAGTTGTAACTGATCTTTGGTTAACCAACGTTGGTGCTCAGGGTACAGTGTCACCTGACATTTGCGAAAAAGTGACCTTCATTGTCGCACCACTTTTTTGTAGTGAATACTTTTGTAATAACACATCTATTGTTGAGAGGGTTGACGGTGTGCTTGTTTGCATGTGGGTATTGGTACCTGTGTCTATTGGAAACTTATTTGTATGACGGGTCATAATATTGTTACTACAGTGATTTTTCAATAATTATTTGTGCCTCTAGGAAGGAACGCTTCACGCTAAAGTGATCTCGTTGTTCACGTGTGGTGTGTGACATGCATGAAAGAACGAGTGTCAGCGGCAGTGCTCTTGTCTGTCTGTCCTGACTCAGTGTGGTGCTTCTGACAAAATTAAGTTATCAAGACTATTTTCTCAGCTTTATTTTCTGCTTCTGGCTCCTTCCTCACCTCAATAAGCTCTCCAGACAGAGCCTTGAATCGATGGATGACGTGCACTGTTTGCTGTTTCTTGGTAGAAGGAAGCTGGCATCTTACAAATACTGTCACTGCCTTCCTCCTTCTCTTGCAGTCCTTTATTAACAAACAATTGTTGATAATTAAACAATTTTTCACAATTAAGAGCAATAACATGGCAATAAGCGCTTTAGTTGGCATTACTAACTTCAATCTCGTCAACAGACTAGGATACACAAGTTGATGAAATCAATGTAAGGACTTTATTTGTAATACGTAAGCCAGTAAAAACTCCTTATTAAAGGACAACACGAGTGCTCAGCAAAACAACGCTGGAAATAGAGCACAAAGTATCACATAAAACATATTCCGATGGTATTTTATGACAAAGAAGCACGAGAGATTTTATATTAATATTTTTCTCTTAAGCACACCTGGATTTGTCGAGAAAACAGGAAGTGACGAAAGGGAAGTATTTCTAAAAAATAGCGACGTCTGCCTGAGCTAAATTCGAAGAGAAAACATGCAATCTTCAGTAAAAGAAAACAGACCAGGATACAATGTGCTGTTGCTGATTGTTCTCTTCTCTAGAGTTAGTTTGTACTCATTAAGATAAGATAATACTAAATCCTAAAGATAATGACAACAAACGGCAGTGGATTAACTTTGTCGAGAGATCTGTATAATTATACAGGTCTCTGTTTTGTTCAAACGTGACGTGCGAACTTCGTCCCCATACAGTACTCAAGAATTTACTCAAAACATTTCAAAATGGATTGTTATCCAGTCACTTATACAGTACAAGCAAATCTTGGACTTTCAGTAAAACAAAGAAATGTTATTCTTACAGCAGTGCTTACTATACAACAGCACGAGATGTTAACACCAACTACGACTGCTGGTAAAACAAACTTAAAGAAAGATCAAGCACCAGATGTACAACATCGAAGGTTTCTACCCCGTTTCTATCACCTTGCACCTAACTCCCTGGGGGAAGGAGGGAAGGTAGCGGGGTGAGTGACGTCAGCTGCTTTCCAGCGGGACCGTAGCACCTTGCGGCAAAATGTTACTTGTCTCGTACTCAGGGGGATCTTGCTCCTCTGTAAGCAGGACCAGTCGTCTGTCGGTAACAGGTGCAAGAACCGACTTTTTCCGGTTATTTATACTCAGAATATTTGGGTACTACGTCACACACTGTGTTGTCCTCTGCCTCGTGATGTGCCGCTCGCACGATCAAGTATCGGGGTAGAAGGGGTACAGGGTGGAGGTATCAAAGCCTTAAACTACCTCCCGCTACAACTGATATGCGAGCTCGAAACAGCTAAAAAAACAAATTTGAGGGTGATAAATGTATGAGGAGCTTAAACGGGAACACGTGCGAGTATCAGTAAGTAAATAGTACATTTTGCAGGCAGATAAATGAGGAAGAAATAAGTTTTACATCAATAAACGTGCTGCAAACTATTGTTATATTTTTAATGGTAGAAAAAATCATTATCAGCAGTACGCCAACTGTAACTATAAAAAAATGCAATGCTTGAAATTAACTATTTATTAAATAAGAAAAATTACAGAAGTTTATCTTAGACAACCGCACGTTTATATTTTATTAACAATAATACACATGGAAAAATTAACTCAAATGCGTCCACTAAGTAACAAACGATCAGTAATAATACAACGTAGACTTTTGTCTTGCAATGTCTGTGATTGTTGCCCATTAAATTTTGATGTGGAGACGATTTACTTGCCGGTCTGTTGAGTAAATTCGGTTTGGACTTTTAATTTTTTTTTAAACTTTAGTCGAAGCTTCTAAATAAAGTTTAACTCTGTAGGGTTGTATTTCAAACTCTGTAGTTTTATTTTCTGGGCAAAAAAAATCGCTTCTTGAACACGAGAACCTGAGCAATGTCTCGTTATTTGACTCGAAAACATGCGGAGATTTGCTAAACAAAAAAAAAGAAAGGACGCGTTTTACCTGTTTATAGTCCTCACAGCTGACGGAGCCAAAAGATGAGAGATGATACAAGACTGTCGCACATCTCTGTCCAGGCATTTCTGTGTTTGGTGCCTTGACCTTCAGATGAAGTCACAGAGATGGAGAGTGACGATGTTAGACCGCGGTCGGAAAGGAGGGAATCCAGAGAAAGTACAGTGTTTAAACAGCTGCACGATAACATCGACAATACAATTCGTCCATCGGATGATACAAACAGAATGTTAGTCTTTCGTTGTTCACAGAGAGATGTCGACCGGCCGAGCGACTGGCAGACGTTCAACTGCTTCTCGATTGTTCTTGAAAATGACGTCGCCCAAATGACGCACACAATGACGTATGACGCAGGACTCCTCGCAACAATATGGCCGTCAAGTGAAATTGCGGAAATTTTCTCTGAGTCAGTGCAATTTTTTTAATTCATTCCACTTACTGCAAGACTTTTGCCGTTATATATGGGATCAAAAGACCCAGGTACACCGGGATCAACCGCAACATCTATTTCATCTGGTAAGAGATATTATGTGTGCAGATAATAAAGAATTGATGGAGTGAATTATTGAAAAAGCACTGACTGATGAAGTACTAAGTAAGAATATGCAAGTTCAAGATTATGTCAAGAAAAATCTTTTAGACAGAAAAAGTGTGTGCGCCATGTCTTAGAGAAGGGCTACCCATACGTTGGAATAACACCATTAACTTTTGTGAGACAGCACTACGCGTATTGAAAGACCAGGCTCTGATGTCACACCAAAGCATTTCCCTCCCAGCAACTTGTTGACTTCCCAGGTCATGATTTTGAAGCATATTATGGAAGAAAATGAATAGATCTTGCAAATGGGCAGCTACAGAAAGTTCAAAGCTCCAAATACTTATTAAATCAGGAACACATTACAGATGGCCATCCCTCAAGTTGGGGATTCATAAGAAATGCAGTTCGATGTGAGAAGCATGACAGACCTCAATGTTGTGTACAGAGTAGACATGACAGTTGGCTTTTGTACATGCAGGAAGGAGAACACGGGGGAGCCGGCAAATGTCATCAGAAAATTTCAGATTCCATCATGGAATTTAATTCCAGAAAACAATCCCGAAATGCACCACATTAGCTGTTATATAGGAACTGGCTAATACCATGCATCTTCCTGGTTGGATGTGATCTTCAAAGTGTTGCTGGTGCATTAGAGGGTGTGGCGTGATCGTTATAATGCAATGTCCCGATATAGTTTGATACACATTTGTTGGTAGAATACACTTTGATTTAATAACTAAAAAGGAGTCAACTTGTGTCATTCTGAGTGCTTGGGTGCTTGTAAATGATAAACACACCAGACATAGTGTTTCCAAAAACAATATTCTTTTAAAGTCTAGTATGTTAATATTCAATGCTAAATTAGTTTGACCTATCTTTGACAGTTCACGTTTAAAAGATTGTATATTGTCCATTATTATAATTGACGATGTCCTATTACAAGTTCTGACGTGAAACAACTGTTGATCAGAATTCTAACATTCTATTACTTTGTTAGTCTTACAAGTACATGTTGCTCTGATCTCATTTTCCCCTCTTTCAAAAGTAATAAAACTGTAACTGTTACTCTAAACTAGATATAACTTAATGAAACAATGTGTTGGCGTCCTTTAAGGCATATTGTGTACAGAAGTCCCTTCTAACCTCGGGTACATCCTTACCTCCCTCACTGTCTACACACAGACAACTGCGGCTAAAAGCATCTATGACCGCACTACTAACTACTATGTCGGTAACCCCGACCTCACCATCCAACTCGTAGCCGCACTGAAGCAGCCAGTATGACGACCAACCCTCTACATCTCATACCACGCAGTCGACCACCCCGGTTCAGGAGCTGACCTCACATCTCCCAGGTCAGAATAGACCGAGGGAGATAACCCTGACACTAACAAAGAAAAGACAACCTCTTATATCTAATAGCATGTCTACCACCCGAGGAGTGTCAACCAACACACGACTCAATAGTCGTAAGAAAGGCAGTGAATAGGACGCAGGCCACTGTCATCTCACTGGAGTTAACAACATGAACAATGACAGAAACAACACAAACAGCCAAGTAAATAGTGTAATCTATGATCACATTAACATTCTCAACTGGAGTGTCGGTGCACTTTTGTCCAATTTAGGTATCCAGGACTTTATTGAATATCTCAAGTCTTTTGATGTGATATGTATAACTGAAACGTATATTGAGACCAGCCTCCAGTTGCACCACTTTACCGAGTACTGTTTATACTGTACTCCTGGCTCATCAAACAGTAATGTGTCGGTAGGGTACCAACTGTTTGAGAAAGAAGAAGTAAGTTACGAACGAACACAGGATGATACTGTTTTCAAAATGTTTGGTAGAAAACTAAATGATTTATGCCAATTATTTAACTGCTCTATACTCAATGGTTGTAAATGTTTTGCTTGTGATAGTTTTGTTACATTTAGTTCACAGGCAGATCCAGTGTTTTACATTATTTCTGTGCGTCCAGTGAGCTGTGTAAGGAAAAGATATTCTTGTCTCTAAAAGTTGAAAATGATGAAGAGTCTGACCACTTGGCAGTGTCACTGACTGTACGCACGACACGAACAGACCGTGAGAACCCACGTGCAAACGTTAAATGTAGGACACTGGTAGTAGTGTTGTACTTTGTTTACTTTTATGTTAGTGCATAAGGACTACCAGAAGTATTTATTGTCGTTCCATATGAATCCTTCAAATCTGCACTGAAAACTCACCTCTTCCTTGAGCATTACTCCTAACACAGTCCACACAATGCTCGTCCTTCTTACTCTCCCCTCTTCTGCTCTTGCTACTTGTCTCCCCATCTTTCTCTGCAGAATCCCTATATTCTCTGTTCCTGTTACTTGATGTCTTTTTGTGTTTTCTATCTTTGTTTTCTGTTTGTCGTCAGTACTGTCGTTTATTCTTACGTCCCTCGTGTTCTATCCATGTAGTCCATGTCTCTTCCTCGTTTTAAACGCTAAGAGCATGCTCTCTATGAGTGTGAATATACGCTACAAACATCTTCATTATTTATTATTATTATTTGTTCACGAAGAGAAAAAAAACCGATCTGGCCTATGTCAAGTTTTTAAAAAGTGTATAGATGACAACTAGCATTTGTGTTTCACTTACCCTTGACAGCAGCAGCTGTAGCGCCTGCATTGGCCAGACAATGGCCGTCCCACTGAGAACTTGTACTCTGAGCTCTTGGTAACCACCAATATTCCTATTTTGGTGGCTATCGCCTTCCCATCATTGTAAGATGATGTCACCTCAATCTATAACAAGACAGAGACAGGTGCATCTCAAAGATATGTGTGCAACACAGGAAACAGGGCAACAAAAATCCTGTGGTGTTATATACAACATTCTGCAGATTTTAAGAGGCGGTGAAAATATCAATATCAATGAGCAACTTGCAACAAAGATTCAAGTAAAGATGACAGGGGTGTCCACCAATGGTCAGTCCTGTAAACATGTATCACATCCAGAGTAATCTATAAAACGATCTGCCAGAGCTGCGATTACCTGGAAAAAATGCCCATAACAATCACATTCACAATATGAAAATTGAAATGATTCGAGGAGAAAAATCATAATATTTTGATATGGCATAATGACCTGCATGTTTCAGGTTATTTGTGAAGTTTGTGAAGGAAAGAGTCGGGGAAGAAAGTAATTCCTTTGTAAATTCCCTATCGATTTTCTTTTTATGTTTCGAAACTTCGAACTATTTAAGATGCGAACAAATAAATTAATATTGAGTAGTAAGCGAATTTATGTCGGAGAAAGAGATAGTTGAATTTTGTGTAAAAGTAAAATGAATATGATGACGTAGGACTAGTTCGAGTAAACTGATGAGGAATTACTTAGGGGAGAAGAACGGAGGAATTACGTGCCCAGACACACTGCATGAGGAAAGTAAGCGAATCATCCACTAGTCTTCACTGCAGTCGACAGTTGGACTACGTGGCAGTACTAAAGACGTTTTTTCCCCAAACAGCGTTTTCCGTGGGACCGAGCTCCGCAGGCGGAACTCCTGGAGCCAATGACGGAGGCTGACTACGTGTGATGGAGTACAGGAGGACTACCCACAGGATAGTGTGGTACATCTTGGAAGCGGCGGAATACTCGCTAAGCAAGACCAGGGAAGAGGCCACCTCTAACGTCCCTTACTCTGCTCTTTTTCTTTTATTTCGTGTAGTGCCTTCGGGTTTTTATCGTGTTTGGTCTTTGCTGACAATTGTTAATGTGCTTTTCGCTGCGTTTCACCTGTCGCTGTTCTGTACTATTTTCTGAGCCTGTGCCCCATTTTTGTCTTTTTTATCGTCTAACGGTCGTGAACGCCATATCTACATCATCTCGACTCCTGGTGTTTTGCTTGTTGATTTAAATCAACACACTGCCATTGCTCAATACTTTCTGCTCTACTTACATTTTTCTCGCAACATTTTCCCCGTTCCTTT
This sequence comes from Marisa cornuarietis, assembly GCA_004794655.1. Lineage (NCBI taxonomy): Eukaryota > Metazoa > Mollusca > Gastropoda > Architaenioglossa > Ampullariidae > Marisa > Marisa cornuarietis. The sequence continues at coordinate 3,685,520 of SMMW01000044.1, forward strand.
AGATTGTGGATCCCCGCGAGTCAACAAGGATGAACTTGATTCTCTCATTCTCACCTATTTCATGTTTTCTTCACTGGCGCTGTGTTGATGTGACCTCCGTGACAGTCGTATGTGCGCTAACAATGAACATTTTTATGTTTATGTTATATGTGCCGCCACCTCCACCACTAACTATTCCACCACTACGACTACAAATCTCAGCTGCAGCTGGTAGTTTAACTGAGCTGTTGTGACTGCATCTATGCAGACGGCATTCACTTTGAAAACACAATTAAGGAACTCTATTTTGAGACCATCATTATTCTCATGTCTGTGTGTTTCTATTTTAAGCGACTTGAGTCTGGCTAATGCTTGAAAAAGGCGGTATACAAATTTGCTATTTATTTATTTATGTATCTATTATTATAAAGGGAGGTACTCTTCGTACGTGTATTTTTTAGCAGTCTAATGTAACACAGAGACAATGGAAACTACTTCCAACCTGAAAGGCCGCATGGCGACGAGTTCTAATGTAGGTTGTTTGAAATATTTGAAAGCATTTAGAGGACCCAGATCCGTTATCGGACGTTTGGTTAATCGGTTTATGGAGAAACGAAACTTTACACTTTAAACCTCGAGAGATCTGCGAGTATGGTGAGATCTGTAAGATAGTGGAGAGAGTGAGAGTAGAATTTAAGAGAGGCGATGGGACTTTTGTGAAGAGAGAGAAACACACACACACACACACACACGCGCGCGCGCGCACACACACACTATATGAGAGAGAGTAGAATTTAAGAGAGGCGATGGGACTTTTGTGAAGAGAGAGAAACACACACACACACACACACGCGCGCGCGCGCGCACACACACACTATATGAGAGAGAGTAGAATTTAAGAGAGGCGATGGGACTTTTGTGAAGAGAGAGAAACACACACACACACACACACACGCGCGCGCACACACACACTATATGAGAGTGAGAGGAGAATTTAAGAGAGGCGATGGGACTTTTGTGAAAAGAGAGAAACACACACACACACACACACACACACACACACAATATATATATATGTTTTAATGTATTATGTGTTTTCAATACTGTCTGATGCTTTATAGTTATTTTCTTCATTTCTTTTGTAAGCCAGTACCTTGTTCCTTATCAACAATAAATATAATCGTACACTTTATCTGACAGACTTATATAAAAGAATAACCAAAGCATGTACAAAAGAGAAAAGAAAAACAAAACCAGGAAGAAAAACATTTTGGGCAACTTTCAATACAGTAGCGGGACGTCCACCGCCAGATGTTTGTTTTCTGTTGCATTGTCATGGTCAGGGCTGGTAGAGGGGGGGGGGCTGGGGTGGAACTGCCCCTGTGTTCGTACACTTCTACCACAGGGAAACGGTGGAAATCGTGAGTCTTCCGACTTTTTAGGTCTCACGTGCGGTTTGGGCCGTTCTCATCCTTTGTCCAGGGGGGACAGGGGTGGGTATTTAAGCCCCACCGTGAACAGCCAGAGGGCTGCTACTGTTGTTAATGGGCTGCTACTGTTGTTAATGGGCTGTAGTGTGTATAGTTGCTGGGACTCTGCAGCGTCGCCGGGAGGGCTGTGTTACTGTGTGCTGAGAGCGGAACGTCGTGCTGAAGGGAGGCTGAGACTGAAGCTGAGGCGCAAGACAGCTGGGCGGTCCGGTGGCGCAACGGTTATAGCGCCTGTCACCAAAAGAGTGAAAGTTGGTTGCCCTGGGTTCAGTTCTCGTCTCGGGCACGCTGTTTTTTCTCTGCGTGTGGCATCTATTTACAGGACTGGCTGCTTTGCCGTGGTATAGCTTTAGTTGCTTGCTCGGCGTAAAACACCAATTCCTCCTCCTCCGCGCAGGACAACTGGAGCAGGCGTGAGGAAGGCGACCCGGGACCAGCAAGATGAAAGTCGGGCAAAAGGGCTTCACCGCCAGCTTGCTAGCAGCCAGGGAAGAAAACGGCCACCTACCTACGAACCGAGGGGAGGGACCGTCACTGCGAGGACAAACGGCCAGTCGGTTTGGTTATCACTTCATCAGCCGCTAACAGTTCCGTCACGGGATCACTAACGTGGGGCAGATGGTGAGCTGTCATGGGATTGACTACCTAAGAACAAAATCGTACAGTAAGACTTTTCCATCTTAATAGTAGGATAAGCGTGGAAGGGTGGGTGGGGGCAGTTTTGGTCTTTCTGTTGTGAGACGATTAGTCTCTTCAGAAGGTAGCACAGTCAACTGTTTGTGTTATCTCCCTTCGAATGTAGGTGTTGGGGAGAGACTTGGCGCAGGACTCCTGTGTCATTTCAGTTTTGACTGATCTTAGTCTGGACTTTTGCTAAAAAGTGACATTCATTTTCTCACCACTTTCATTGTCGTGCATATTTTTGTAATAACACTTACCTATCGTTGAGAAGGTTGGCGGTGTGTCAGTTGGAAACTTATGAAGTGTCATAATATTGTTACTCCAGTGATTTTTCAATAATTATTTGGGCCTCTGGGAAGGGACGCTCCACGCTAAAGTGATTTCGTGTTTTGGTTTTGGAAAGAATACGCGTGTCCACGTGTGGTGTGTGACATGCATGAAAGAACGAGGGTCAGCGGCAGTGCTCTTGTCTGTCTGTCCTGACTCAGTGTGTGGGGCTTCTGACAAAGTTAAGATATCAAGATTATTTTCTCAGCTGTATTTTCTGCTTCTGGCTCCTTCCTCACCTCAGTAAGCTCTCCAGACACAGAGCCTTGAATCGACGGATGCTCGTCCTTCTTACCCTTCCCCCCACTCTTCCGCTCTTGCTACTTTTCTACCATCTTTCTCTTCAGTACTGTAGTTTATTCTTCGGTCCCTCGTGTTCTGTCCATGTAGTCCATGTCTCTTCCCCGTTTTAAGCGCCAAGAGCATGCTCTATAAGTGTGAATATGCGCTATACAAATCTTTATTATTATTATTATTATTATTATTATTAAAAACACTCCTTACTAAAGGACAACACGAGTGCTCAGCAAAAATCGCTGGAAACAGAGCACAAAGTATCACAGAAACATTATTCCGCTGGTATTTTATGACAAGAAGCACGAGAGAGATTTTATATCAATATTTTTCTCTTAAGCACACCTGGATTTGTCGAGAAAACAAAGTGACGAAAAGGAAGTATTTCTAAAAATAGCGATATCTGCCTGAACTATATTCGAAGAGAAAAGATGCAATCCTCAGTAAAAGAAAACTGACCAGGACACATTGTGCTGTTGCTGAATGTTCTCTTCGACACTCAGATGGAGTTCATACTCATGAAGGAAATCCTACAGATAATGGCAGCAAATGCCAGTGGATTTATTTTGTTATCAGATGTGTATATACAGTCACTTATACAGTACAAGCAAGTTGTGGACTTTCCATAAATCAAATAACAAGAATACATTTTCCGCCATTAAAGACAGTTCATTAACACACACACACACACCAAGCTACGCCCCACCACGCTCCCCTCTCAAACATGGATCATACCCACTCTCCCCTCTGACAAAATAGGATGGACCGGCCTGTGACGCAGCGATTTAATCTGTCGTACTTCTGCCCCAAATGTAGTAAATGTATATGAAAGCTTATTTTCTTTTGTTTCTGAAACTATGCTCTCTACAGAAAAATAGACGATGGGCCTAAAACGGCGGAAAATTGTCTTTTACAGAGTATCACACTGACACAAAGACAAAATTACCCACTAAAGTGACTAAACGCTCTGTATTCTATAGTGACGTCATGACTACTCATGTGATACTTTGAACAGACCAAGGGAGACAATGATGAGGTACCTTTTCTGACTGCGGGGGAAAACGTTGCGAGGAAAATGGACCTTACGTAGAACACAAGCCTTGTCAACTGGAATGTTCGGTACGATATGGCTCGTGTGTTACTAGTAGATGTGTAGATTGTAATACTTACCTCCCCATACGTACGACGAAAACGGAATTACAAACACAAGGCACTTTGACGAGCCCCCGTAGATAAAGGTGAAGGAAAGTGGAGTCTGTTGATCTCGAGTTGTAGATGTTTGACCTTCACCTGAAGTCACAGCGATGGAGAGGGAAAATGAAGACCGCGGTTAGAAAGGAGGGAATCCAGAGAAAGTACAGTGTTTAAACAGCTGCACGATAACATCGACAATACAATTCGTCCATCGGATGATACAAACAGAATGTTAGTCTTTCGTTGTTCACAGAGAGATGTCGACCGGCCGAGCGACTAGCAGACGTTCAACTGCTTCTCGATTGTTCTTGAAAATGACGTCGCCCAAATGACGCACACTGTGACGTATGACGCAGGACTCTTCGCAACAATATGGCCGACTTCTAGATGTTTCTGCATGATTCTATATACATTGTATACAATAGAAGGCTTGCTTTTATATACATTGTATACAATAGAAGGCTTACTTTTATATACATTGTATACAAGCCATGAGAGAAGACTCCACTTCTACACACCTCCATCAAAGGCCAACGTGTAGATGTTTCTGGATGATTGTGCATTGTTAGGAATACGCAACGCGCCGACCGGACACACACACAACACTGACCAGCTCGGCGGTCCTCACGTGTTCTTTCACACAACAAATCACAAAGATCTGCACGTGGGTTACTATCAGTATAATTTCGGGGGAGGGTTCAAGCTAATATTTATAGGGTAGCTGCACAATTCATCACTTCCAAAAGCTGTTTCTACTCTCAAAGGGATTCTTAACTAAATTCACATCAAATATAGAATAACATCGGGTACTCTAACCCCTAAAGATAACAATGAGCATACATCAAAATATTACAAAGATATAAAATGCATATTGACAGATGTATAAATTTCTCTCACTTTTAGCCAACAGTCTACCATAAACCACTTTATTCCAAACATCAAATCCTCTATGAATGTTCATATCATACATTTATTCCACATGGAAACCAAAGTCCTAGCTGGTATTCTTATTCAAAGAAGAACACACTTACTGTCACACACAGATCGTTGACACAATATATTCCTGGTTATCACGTACACAGATCTCTGAACCCAATATACTCCTGGTTGTACCGCACATAGATCATTTAAAAACCTTATACTCCGGGTAATACTACTCTTCTTCACTCAGGGCAGATGACATCGTAATTGCCTTCTTCTGTGTCCCCAACTAATTCCTGGAAATCCTTATGTTCATATGAGTATTCCCACCAATGCATTAAGTTACATCTTAAGTTTACAACAGCCAAAACTTGCTACCAAAATTTAAAAGAAACACCGCATTCGCTCGCTAATCATTATAACATTCAATCAATAAGGAAAACTTATTTCGTACCTTGACCCGGCAAGGAATTATCACGATTCCCCTCGTTTTCGTACAAGCTTGACACTACGTCTCTCTCCTTCTATGCTTTTTCGGGGAATAATCCGAATTCATTCACCTATTTCGCTCACTCCTTTTTCGTAAAACATACTATCATGCTTTCACACTCAAGGGAGACTAACCCTGCTTCAGACTACATCTAAGGGAAGTAATACCCCTTTCCTAACAGCATAAGCCCTGAGGGTGTAGAAATTCTTTTAATTTGATGCTCTTTCTTTGTAGATCTGTTGGCATATACCTCTGCAAGACGCTTTCTTCCATTCAATGATATTGAATGATATTTTGCTTTCTGCACATCTTGCAAAATGTTTGTTTTTCAAAACTTTCAAAAGTCAATCTTTGTCATGTTTTTTCCTATGAGCCAATGCACCTGAAATAAAGACTTTGGTGGCAAGTCAAGTCTTGAAGTCAAGATGGCAGACAACATGGCCTGAAAACTACCGCCAACAAAACTTGGTGTCATGTGACTTTAATGAGGCTTGGAATGAAGTGGGCAGACTTGACACGTATGGACATCGTCAGGTACCTCGTTGTAGGGTCAGCTGTCAGACCTCATATCTTCTGGAGGGCCACGTATCAATCACTCAAGGCGATACATTAACACCGTGACCACGAGTGACAACATCAACAGAATCGTATGTACACAGGACTCGTGAGGAGATTTCAAAATAAACACGTATAGCCAAGCGGGGTGTGGGGTGATGTTTCAACCAAACCCAACAACTAAGGCTATATCTGACAGCCCCGTTAACAGATTCCACGTGCAGAGAATGTACAGCGTGCCTGAGATAAGAGCTGAACCCACGACATCCAACCTTCACTGCTGCGGTGACAGGCGCTAACCGTTGCGCCACCGGACCGCCATCCCCCCCCCCTATATAGCCAAACTATGTATCACGCAAAATACAGCAGACGCTCATTCTTTTTCTCATAACCCACTCGTGGAAATTCTCTCTCTAATTGAATTATTTATTTGTATTATAAAAACACTGCACTGCAGAAAAGAACAAATTAAAACAAATCTTGTCAGAAAAGGGATTTGAACACAGGCTTAGAGAACCAGGCTTAGACCTGAACGCATTGCCTTGGCCACCCTAACTTGCTGGGAGCAGTGTGTAGTCAGTACATACTACACAACTCTTAATTATTTGGTTGAATTGACAGTGGTGTCCCTACTACTAACTGACTAGAGGGGACGAGCTCTCTGTCGTGTTGTCTTTCCCTCCTTTCAGAAGCGGTCGATAGAAGTGAGTGAGTGAGTGAGTGAGTGAGTGAGTGAGTGAGTGAGTGAGTGAGTGAGTGAGTGAGTGAGTGAGTGAGTGAGTGAGTGAGTTGGGGAGTGAAGGAAGCAACGCGTGTTTGTACATCGAGGTTTGGTTTCTTCTACTCATCTGTGATGTTTGTTGTGCCGTTCGCCTCCGTTATGATTGTTCTTCAATACTTGTGCTGCGTCATTTCTTACAACAGACATCTTCTGTCTCCTTCAGTCTGCCATCTTGCTTTGATTTTTGACTGTACACGATTCCGCGCCTCCCTCACCAACACTAATAACTGTTCTGGCATTGTGGACCATCGTGGAACATCGTTGTTCATCGTAGACCATCGTGGACCATTGTGGACTATTGCTGTTCATCGTAGACCATCGTGGACCATTGTGGACCATTGTGGACCATGCCATTTTGCATTTTGATTTACAAACCACGTACGTTGCTACATGTTGTGTAGATTATGGATGTATGCGATGTCGTCTGCTGACATAGCAGGTTATTTGCATGGGTAGAGTCTCTTGACTTTATCAATTATTCTTCTGGGAAAGCATGAAACACACAGACCATTCCAGACAGTGTGTGAAGTTATGCGTGTATATATATATGTGTGTAGCAGCGCACGCGTCTGTGTGTGTGTGTGTGTGTGTGTGTGCACGGTTCTCTTTGTGCATTTTCGTGTGTGTCGGTGTGTGGAGAAGCGTTTGATGCTACAAGGCATCGCGTGTTAAACATCAATTGGGAAGCAAAATTCACGGGAGATAAACGATATCTTGACCTTTTCCTTCCCTTTTAATGTTGTGGAGGGCCAAATACTAGAGACGTGGTAAGTGGAGCCTGGATTGTCCTCTCGTCTGTCAGGTCCCTGAAGACACGAAGGTGGCGCCACTTGTACTTAAGCTTTACATCTCCAAGGTCTGACGTTTGAGACGTGTGGCTTCTCATGGTGATTGTCCCGCCCCCCCCACCCCTACACACACACAAGCACACCAACACTTCACCTACCACAGCAGGGCGCCACATGAGTCGCACTCATTCACCACAAACTCTGTGTGTGTGTGTCGGGTTCAGACACAAGACTTTTGAAAGGTGAGCGAGAGAGGGTGCGGGCAGGTGAGGAAGCAGGACACAAGCTTTGGAACTAGAAGTCAAGGAGGTGGCAATCCTCTTAGAGGCTCGGGTTGTGGGTTGCGGAGAGGCTGAGGCGGGGATTAGCCCGTCGTGTCGCGAGTCTTGTGCTTGTTGCTAATGAGACGGCGCGTGCTTGAAGAAAGAAACCACCACCACCACCATCACCACCACCACCAGGCGACGAGAGAGGGTTGAATGGTACACACTCTCACTAGCGTTAGCAACCTCGGCTTCCTCATTCTCACAAAACTGAGATCACCACCACCACCGCCACCATCACCACCACCACCAGGCGACGAGAGAGGGTTGAATGGTACACACTCTCACTAGCGTTAGCAACCTCGGCTTCCTCATTCTCACAAAACTGAGATCACCAAAAGGATGCTTCTGAAGACGAGGGTGATTCTGAGGGAAGTTAATTACACTGTTAACTCTGTAATCGGACCTTGGCAACCGGGTCAGGTCTGAAGCAGCTTAAGCGACACCAGACCACGAGCTCGCAACATCTTTTGTCTCCCAGGCAATCACCTTACGCCAGTGGGAGTAACACTAGACAAACGCGGATACATACGCAAGCACATCACACTAACACACACACACACACACCTCTACCTTAATCAGTTCAGCATCGAAATTATTTTTTAGTCATATGGGATCAGTATATAACTATAGGAAGCTTGGTGTCTGTCACATGTCAGGCCTGGGTGCTCTTCTGTCTCTCATGTGTCTCCTGTCTGTCAGGATCTCGCTGTCTAAGAGTTTCACAAACAAATGAACTCGCACAGACAAAAACGCGAATCTCAAAAACCGGACAAAACTGCGCTGTTGCTCTCCCCCCATCCCACCAGCTGCATGACCACTTAGGTAGCAGCCTGCCAACAAACTCACCGAGTGGACTGTCAAGATCAGCGTGAACTACACGTGTACATTCACATGAAGAACTTGACCTCTCTAACCCGCCTGTCGCTGGTGCCGCTGGTGTCTGGAGATAAAGGTGGAGTGGTAGTGGTCGGCCCTCCAGACACCGCCGTGTGTCTCGCCTCACCCCACGCGCACGTGTCCGCACGCTACTGGCACAAACAGGGACTTGCAGAGAGGGCTACAGGGGCTTACTGAGAGGGTTACAGTCTTTTTGTGCAGGAAAAATAGAAGGTATTGAACACTCGTCAGCTGAGCTGTATCGAAAACAGTTTATAGCCATGGAAACTCCTTGAAACCAGTTAGCAAATGCTTCTTGGGTGGTGTCGGAGTGCAAATGCGCGCGCGCGTCTGTGTGTGCGTGTGTGTGTGCTTGTGTGTCTGCGTGTGCGTGACTTTTGTTTGTTTTGTTTCCTTTATAGCATTTCAGTGATGATCAATTCGATAAAGACACGAATACACTAGCGGTCTATGTTGATCTCCACACAGTCCTGTAGTGAGCGAGAAACACGCGTTGCTTCCTTTACTCCCCACCTCACTCACTCACTCTCCCCCATCCTATCGACCGCTTCTGAAAGGAGGGAAAGACGAGACCGTTTAGCACGTGCCCACGTCCCGCGAGAACATGACGTCACAACACAAGGCGCAGCAAACGAGTTTCATATGATCTAGAGTTAGCTCCCTGGAGTAGCCGCTAGGTGCCGGTAATGGCTGCGTGGAGCGTTGCGATGGCGGCGGGAGGCCACTGCACTGTGTCCGCAAGGCGGGCAGGCAGCCAAAGTGACAGTCTTGCTTTGTAGCAACCGTCATGATGAAGACCGGGTGACATCCACTTGGCGTCATTTTCTCCCTGAAGTCTCGCTTCCCGACTGCCCTCCGGGATCTGACCGAGATGTTGCGGTATCAATGGTGGGTCCAGAGTCAGAGCCGCTCGGCCTCCGAGCCCCTGGACATGGCGCGTGGCTGTTGAACAGTCCGTACACCACGATGCCAGGGAACAAACTTTGTAGCTTGCAGAAAGAAAACCTGGTTGACGCCTGTGCAAGCACTGGTCTAGACTAGAGCGCTGCAGGTCGACGATGAAGGGGGAGGAGAGCAGTGCATGCCGGGACAAGTGGTCTGTCGCCTAGGGGCCACGAGGCTACATTCCTAGTATTTCCCAACACACACACACACACACACACACACACACACACACACACACACATTTTCTCTCAAAACTGAGCTGCTTATGAAAGAAACCAGTGGTGGTGAATACCCGGATGTGGGTCGTATCACAGCAAGCTGAGTCAGTCCTTTAAAAACGCGCCAGAATCTTTTGAAGGGCACTATTTCTGAGTGGCTAGGAAGTTGAAAGAGAATGGCTGTACCTCTGTTGGAGTTACTACCGTTACAGAAGGTTCTTGTGACAAGAAAGTATTACCGCACTGTGAAGTATGTAACAGGTGAAAACTCGCACAGGTGCGCTCTCGTGCAAACATTGGCATGATGCCTGTCTACTGTTTTTTGCAGTGAATGGTTTGTGGCCTCCACGATGTCTAGCTTCCCTTACCTCCCTCTAAACCTGCAACAATGCGGCAGTCACTCATCTGACCACAACTGTGAGAGTCAGAGCACCCTGTGGATCTTTATCATCTACCACCAGCAGGAAAACTGACTCGGGTTTTCATCCTAAACAATTGTTCTCTCTGGCACGCCTTATCAGATGCTGTCTTCTTGCGCATTGTTTTGCCTTTGTGTGGGTGTGTGTGCGTGCGTGTATTGTTTCTCATATTTTTTTCTCTTATAATCTTTCACCTCTGAAATATGCACGATTGCGCTCCAGGGTTGATATCATCGGCAGGGCTGGTTCAAAGTCACATAAACACGTAAACAAATAGCAATCAGTCTATAAGGCTGTTCTAAAGCAGGAAGAACTAGCCAACACGCTCGCCTTAGGCACGTGCAAACTGTGCACCTGCACAGACCCGCCAAATCCCAGGGGCCCCCATGTCGGTATGTATATTGTATATAAAAACAGAAAGAGGAAATAACGACAGCGCTGATGGCAATGTGGACGATTAACATTGTTTCTTGTTAATGAGTTCGCTGTATTCACTAATGTTGCTAGAGTGGGCTCAGTGAGCTCTATGTAGTATTATATAGTATTATATAGTAAGCTATATGTAGTATAATATAGTAAGCTATATGTAGTATTATATAGTATTATATAGTAAGCTATATGTAGTATAATATAGTAAGCTATATGTAGTATTATATAGTAAGCTATATGTAGTATAATATAGTAAGCTATATGTAGTATTATATAGTAAGCTATATGTAGTATTATATAGTATTATATAGTAAGCTATATGTAGTATTATATAGTTTTATATAGTAAGCTATATGTAGTATTATACAGTAAGCTATATGTAGTATTATATAGTAAGCTATATGTAGTATAATATAGTAAGCTATAGTAAGCTATATGTAGTATTATATAGTATTATATAGTAAGCTATATGTAGTATTATATAGTAAGCTATATGTAGTATAATATAGTAAGCTATATGTAGTATTATATAGTAAGGTATATGTAGTATAATAAAGTAAGCTATATGTAGTATTATATAGTAAGCTTTATGTAGTATTATATAGTAAGCTATATGTAGTATTATATAGTAAGCTATAGTAAGCTATATGTAGTATTATATAGTAAGCTATAGTAAGCTATATGTAGTATTATATAGTAAGCTATATGTAGTATTTTATAGTATTATATAGTAAGCTATATGTAGTATTATACAGTAAGCTATATGTAGTATTATATAGTAAGCTTTAGTAAGCTATATGTAGTATTATATAGTAAGCTATAGTAAGCTATATGTAGTATTATATAGTAAGCTATATGTAGTATTATATAGTAAGCTATAGTAAGCTATATGTAGTATTATACAGTAAGCTATATGTAGTATTATATAGTAAGCTTTAGTAAGCTATATGTAGTATTATATAGTAAGCTATATGTAGTATTATATAGTAAGCTATAGTAAGCTATATAGTATTATATAGTAAGCTATATGTAGTATAATATAGTAAGCTATATGTAGTATTATTTAATAAGCTAGATGGGGTATTATATAGTAAGCTTTATGTAGTATTATATAGTAAGCTATATGTAGTATTATATAGAATTATATAGTAAGCTATATGTAGTATTATATAGTATTATATAGTAAGCTATATGTAGTATTATATAGTAAGCTATATGTAGTATAATATAGTAAGCTATATGTAGTATTATATAGTAAGCTATAGTAAGCTATATGTAGTATTATATAGTAAGCTATATGTAGTATTATATAGTATTATATAGTAAGCTATATGTAGTATTATATAGTAAGCTATATGTAGTATTATATAGTAAGCTATATGTAGTATTATATAGTATTATATAGTAAGCTATATGTAGTATAATATAGTAAGCTATATGTAGTATAATATAGTAAGCTATATGTAGTATTATATAGTAAGCTATATGTAGTATTATATAGTAAGCTATATGGAGTATTATATAGTAAGCTATATGGAGTATTATCATGTTCTGTCCTAATGGCGGGCGAAGGGGCCACCGATTATTTCTCTGGCCAGAGCCGCCACGAGACTAGAGCCTCCTCTGACATGTGTTTGTGTGCGTGTGCACGTGCAGGTGGTCACTACACTGATGTCCTTGGTGTGGTTGTCTACATAGTATGTGACGGCACCGTTGTCAAACATCTTGATACTCATGACTAACAGTTATCAAAGCAGAGGGAAAATATTATCATCAATTGTAACATGAGTGGGAAAGTGGTTTCTGTCTTGAAGGAAAATTAATGGAATTAACTTCTTCATTTCTTTTCATTTACAGCTCCTTATATTCTTAGTTTTCATTCTTCTTTCTTCTTTTCTCTCTTACGCACTCTCTTATTTGAATCCCTCGATTGTGTGTGTGTGTGTGCGTGTGTGTGTGTGTGTGTGTGGTGTCCACGTGCATGTACGTGCAGATACAACAAGCAAGGGTGGGGCAAAAACACTGCATTCATCCCATTTCCATGCGAAAAGCAAAATCCAACAAAGCAAAACTCGAACAATTCAATACAAAATAGTTTAATATTTCATTCCTTGTCTGTCACTTCCCAAGCACACACTGACAATGCACTTTGTAGACACAATCAGAGGCTGAGCGGCTTGTTAGTCTCATCACACATACAGCCCCATCACACAGGCATCACACCATATGTATAACACCATATGCATAACACACACACACACACACACACACACACACACACACACACACACACACACACACACACACACACACACATTAAGAAAGGACAAAGCCTGTTGTAGCTCTCAAAATTAGAAGGATGAATATGAAGTAGACAGGTTTAAATTGGCATCACAATTATCAGCGAGAAACATGACTAGACTGGCTACAGACAGGCGCTACAACCTGACAACAAACAGTAAACTCTACAGGCAGGATGACTATAACTGCTTATAAATATTGGTAAACAGGAAAATGGCGAATAACATCGGGTCAAAGGAATGTGCCAACAAGACTTGTAGAAGGATTGTCTGCTGTGATGACCACACAACGGACGAACCAAACTTGCTCTGGTTTCAGGAGAACATGTCGCCAGGACACAGAGCAAACTTTGAGAAAGAGGGAATGCATGTCAGAGAGAATAAATCTCACAGCCAGTTGTCCGACTCGCAGCGAGTTGTCTAACCTGCAGCATTGACTGAACTGTCTCGTTGAACCACTCAGCATGGTGAGGTGCTACTCACTAAGTACTCTGTTCACAGTTATCACGATGAATCTCTTGAGATGCTTGACACCTTCGGGTACCTGGCCACTGCTACTGAGTGCCGGCTTAAATGGAATGTAAACAATGAAAATTCTGTTAAACGTGGACAGCAAAGACTTTGCCTTCTTCACAAGCTGAGCATTTGTTGAGCCTGCAAAGTAATATTGAGCCTTGTTTATCAGTCGTTACTGAAAGTCTTGTATCTTGTTCCTGTGTGTGCTGGCTCCGCAGTCTGCCTGTCCGATGATAAGAACATTTTGAACAGCATTGTCAGTATATTTTTCAAGATAATTGGTGTCAGGCAGAGGGATTTAGCTTCCCATTGTCATCAGAAAATTTTCAGAAAAGCGTCCTGCAGTTTGTCCATCCCTGAAGGTACTAGCAGGAGAATTTGTTATGTTGAGCTCAGGTAAGCGGGATGCTTTGCCTGTGTGCAGGTGACAGACACTAAAATCCTTTGTTTCCTCAGCAGTCCAGCTGCTCAACCAGAGAGAGAGAGAGATGTGTCTTCAGAAAATTCCAGATGTAAGATTGCAGGGAATTTTATTTTTGTTTTCTATGATGCACAACCTTATCCTTATGTGTCTTCACGTTTACCTTGTAACAAAATCTTGTAGGTTGAACAGGTGAGGAGGGTTTACTGATCACCTCATCAGTATGGTGTCATCAACTATTACTGATCACCTCATCAGTATGGTGTCATCAACTATTACTGATCACCTCACCAGTATGGTGTCATCAACTATTACTGATCAACTCACCAGTATGGTGTCATCAACTATTACTGATCACCTCACCAGTATGGTGTCATCAACTATTACTGATCACCTCACCAGTATGGTGTCATCAACTATTACTGATCACCTCACCAGTATGGTGTCATCAACTATTAAGGATAATGACAGGTTCAAGAGCTGGTGTTGCTAAAAGAAAACAAAACAGCATGGCAACAACTGCAGACCACGTACGACACAAGAGAAAAAGAAAAACAAACAACAACATAAACAAGTGTTTGCCAGCAGTTACGGGCCTTAGGTACGTCCTGGCCATTTCAAGGGCCGCGTACACCTGCGTTTGTAAAGGTCCATGTGTACCCATACATGTCCACGCGGCTGGACTGCAGTTTGAGCGAGTTCGCACATTGTCCTGGATACTCATGATTTAACTACCAGAGACACTAGTGACACTAGAGACCGAGACAGCCAACTGGACTGATATATATATATATATAACAAAGAGTGGGAGAGACGGAGAGAGGACACGAGTTACACAGCCACTCCCACCCTTTATACCTCTTGTTATCCGATATGTTTTCTTGGCCATAAAGAGTGATCTTCAATTTCGGCCATTCTATCCACCCCTTCTCTCGGTATTTCTAACGGCACAAAATGAATAGCATTATTTATAGAGATTTTTTTTTTTTTACAATTTTACACTTCCACATACATACATACATACATACATACATACATACATACATACATACATACATACATACATACATACGAACTAACGGTGTGCGGTGATCACTGTCATGCAGGTCGTGCGGCACGACAAGCCCCTTTGTTCCAGCCCATTGTGCAGCACGGCAAGTCCTGCTCCTGTGCTGCAGCACCAACACCAGCACCGAGGTGCAGGGAGCAGCAGGCCATTGCACACTCCTTGTTCTTGAACGAAACGTGTCATTGACCACATCGGGTCTGGCACCGGCTTCTGTTTCAGCTTCAGTAATCATCTGACAGCCTCTACTCCACAACCCCAACCCCCCCCCCCTACCCGCCTCCACTTCCTCCTCGTCTCGCAAAGCACCTGCCTGCGCGCTGGACTTTCGTAGAAGCGCGCGGCGCGTAGGAACAGGACTTCAAGAGGCACGACGAGGAAACCAGTCAAACTACTCATACAACGGGTGTCGCAGGCAATATCAAATAACACGTCTTTATTTCCTGTATATCTAATCGCGCGCACACACACACACACACACACACACACACGCGCGCACGCACGCACACACATATTCTGGCACGCCTAACCCCTTAGTCCCTATTTTTTTGTTTCTTTTTTAGAACCTTCCGCACGGCTGTAAGTTCGCTACTCTGATGTGCAAGTGATTGATTAGTTGCTGTATGAAGAACCTACACTGTACATTGATATGTGTGTGTGTGTGTGTGTGTGTGTGTGTGTGTGTGTTCCTGACACTATCTTTAGGCGGACCACATCAACAAGGCCCGTAACATCTCAGTAATAACTGCAAGTGGTGTAACACACTGCATGATATGTCAGGTGTAACACATTACAAAAGCTGGGCGGTTTAAAGCGAAACAAAGTATGACAAAAACAAAAAAACAAAAACAAAAACAAAAAAAACAGCAACTCTGCAAATGGAGTGTTACACGTGGCGGAAAATAATACAGCACATCCACAAACGCATGAGCTTCAAGGGTTCATAAGAACTATGAGCAAATTGCAAGAATGATCACATTACACAAGCTATTACACAACGACTACGCCACTAGACATGTTAGCTGTAACATAGTATAAAATAAATATTGATCACATTACATAAATAAACCGCAGTTCGATCCGTGCAAAAAAAAAAAGGTCGATCTCTTTTCTGTGCTTGTATCATCAAGTCCCACAGATGCTGACTCGCGGCTGTCAAAGCACAACTGAGGTGCACACACAACATGCAGCTGAAGGCAGTAAGAAGCAATAGTAAGCGAGAATTAATTAGCAATAATAAATCACAAAAATGTAGAACAAGGACCATGTCGGCCAATAAAAGACTCATCTACTCGAGGCCATGATGTCAGCGTGATTGAACAACTGAACTGCGCTCACGTGTTTTCTTTATTTCAAACACTTGAGTCCTAAGAGGACAGTAGTCACGTGAAGCTGACGTACAGCAGCGCGTGCGCTGAACGTGCTCTTGTTACGTCACACGATAAATACGTCGTTGGTGACGTGTTCACTCGTGCAGGACTTCGATGTTCACCAAGGTACCTCACGTGGAGCGTGTGTTCTCACCACCCCGTAACACCCTCGAGGCACCCAGGATGCATCAACGCTCTGCTCTCACACTCAACCTCTCACGCACGCACGCACGTGCCAGTCAGCCAGGCAGACGCACAGTGGGCAAACCTCTGCGTGTGCATCCCTCTGGTGTGAGTAAACACTGTGATCAAAAAAGACGGTCAGAAAACTTCAAACAGCCCACACTCGCCTCCCCCCCCCAAAAAAAAAGCGACGCCCTATTGGTTCCATTTTGTCCAATCGATGGTGGCCCTGATGCCAGTCCCAGCTTCCTCTCTCTCCCAGGCCGCCATCCCCTCCCAGAGGGCAGCGAAAGCACACATCCAGTCGGCACTAGGTCGTTCCCAGTCAGTCACGTGACCTGTTCTTGCCGTTTACAGAGCGCCATCTATTGGCAGGCACCTTTCATCTCCCCCCACCCCCACCAATCCTTCATTTGCCTCCTCTGTCTGCTTGTCTCGCCTCTTGCCTCATTTCTGTAGGGAAACAATATTGAAGACATAACGCCACAGCAACAAGCATGAAATGTTTCTTTTTTTGCTTTGGTCTGTCTCTTCACAAGACCAGGTTAGCCCCGCATTCCATCATCCTTCCACCCCACTCCCTCTCTCGGTTCGTCCACTTCTTGCTGTCAGTGTTACCCCGTGAAAAGGTACATCTTCATCCACATTTTTCAACGGCCTGACCAGCACAGAAGTAGTTCACACCCACAATGTCTATCTTGTTCCAGAAACAAGTGGATGACAAAAAAAAAAGTCTTAACACGTCTTCAATATTTAGACAGCGGCGTACAAATCCACAGAGAAGAAGAAGAAGACAAAGAAGAAGAAGAAGAAGAAGATAATTTGATGACCGAGGACAGTAGCAATTAAATTGTTTGAAGCCTATGGACAGTGTAATCACCCACAAAATTGCCAACAACTCGTTTCTTATTAGCTCGCAGGCTGAACAAAACTCACCACCCGTGAAGGGATTGAACCGAGGGCCTAGCAAGCTTCATCAACTGCAGGTGAACAGGTGGTGGAGGGGTGAAAAGCCTTAAGGTAGGGGAAGAGTAGTGTGGGTGTGAATTATGCATGCACATAGAGATAGGCTGCAGAAATGACTGCCTAACTGTAGATGTCACTGCACAGATCGCCATGTAACTGTCAACAAAGAAAGAACGATGTATACTATAGTAGCGCTAGTTCGCATCCAGCTCCACACTCTACTGAAGAAGCAGACAATATTTACATATTCAGACTGCAAAACCACAGATCACAGCGCCATCTGAACTTTGGAACACAGCCCTACATAGGTAACAGTTGATGTGTGTAGTGTATTATCACTACATAGGTAACAGTTGATGTGTGTAGTGTATTGTAAAGATGCTACATAGGTAACAGTTGATGTGTGTAGTGTATTGTAAAGATGCTACATAGGTAACAGAGTTGATGTGTGTAGTGTATTGTAAAGATGCTACATAGGTAACAGAGTTGATGTGTGTAGTGTATTGTAAAGATGCTACATAGGTAACAGAGTTGATGTGTCTAGTGTATTGTAAAGATGCTACATAGGTAACAGAGTTGATGTGTCTAGTGTATTGTCAAGTCGCCTAGTAACATTGTGTGGCATCCACTGTAGAGTCTGTCGGCAGAGGGTTCAAAGGTCCATATTTACCTCTACGTAAAAGAGGTGCAAGTAACTACAAACAAAACAAAAATACACACATGCTCCAAAGTGGGAGACAAGAACGAGGAATAATAAGTAAAGGTAGAGAGAAATATCATTGCTGAAAACTTGCAGTGAGATACGCCTCCCTGCACACACGTACACACCAGTCAGGACAGCACAGCTGATTGTAACAACAGTGGGTGAGAGGTCAGTTTGACAGAGAGGACAATAATTACAAGGAACATCCCCCCCCACCCCACCTCCATTGTTGTGCTGACAGTGGAGGTCAACATGATGGTGAGCGGCCACCACAACCAAGCGGAAGCAGGAGCAGGTCACCGCTGTCTCACCTGACGACGATTTGTCATCAGTTTTTCTCTGATTACCTGCAGGTGCTGCTTTGTCTGTCAAGTCACCTGCGCCGCTTCTCTTCCCTGTCGGTTGACTCGCTGTAATTTTTGTTTCACGGGGAAGCTGCACTTGACAGTTCCCTCTCTTTCTCGCAGTCCTTCTGATTGCCTTTTGTGCCGCAGCATCCGACATTCCTTTGATGTCCAGCAGCGCCCATAAGACAGCGCAGTCGACAGCGTATCGTCCTGAATGTCTGAAAGTCAGCCCAGAAATAAAACGGCAGGATAGAGAAAACTTGCCGGATTTTCTTCTTGGGTTTGTTTTTTTCTTTGCTTGATGACCAACCCAAAGGCTGGCTCTCCAGAACGTCAGCCCTGATGTGGTCCATGGTGAGGCCGACAAGTGGAATGTGTGTGTGTGTGTGTGGAGGGGGGAGTCAAAGGCAGTTCTGGCTCAAGGGAGTCGGGGAAACAAGAGAAGTGATTACAAACTGTAGTCAATAATATCTTCTAGTGGTCGCTGGCTGCTGCCTCCTTTCCACCCACCCACACACGCACGCGCGCGTGCACACACACACACACACACACCCTCCACACACACACATACACAAAGAGGACTTTCCACAGCTTGCAGAGCAGAACTGGCCGCCATTAACACGATCAAACACGTTTTTGCTTCTGGGTGGGTCTGGGGGTGAGCCTGCAGTTACCACATTCTCCTCATAAATTACACACCCGACTAAAACAGCCTTTTGTCCATCATAGTATTTGAAACCAGATATTTCCGGGTTTCATCTTTAAAAAACTGACCACTATCCATAGAAAAGGACTGAACCATTGTGTACAACAGCGTGAAGTATTGTATTTCAATATTGTCTTAATATTGTATGCGCTAAGCTTTCACTGAAATAAACTTACAGATTGTTGCCAGCGAACGCACCCACAGACAAGAGAGAACGGTGTGAACTCCAGAAAGTTCCCTGACAAAACTGTCAGCCCGCACACAAACACCAAAATTAAATAAATAAAAAGATGAGCAGGGAACGTCCCAAAAATCTTTCCTAAAATTGAAGCCATTAATAAATAAATCTTTCTGTAATTAAATATAAATAAATAATCTTTTGCGGACCCTCTCTACGTGCGGGACCTGTCGAGGACACTGGAAAGATAAGCCGAGAGCTGGAGTGTCGCTGGCAGACGTATGGATGGAGATGATAAGCATGGTTGAGGACCAATGTCGTGAGGGTTGGTGAGGGTTGGTGAGGGTCAGACAAGCGCCTGCAGCTAACGGTGGGGTCGGCTCTTGTCTGTCTTTGATGTCTTCTATGAGTCAACCGCCCGACAAACACGTGTTCGACGGAATAGAAGAGTTTATGTGTTGCCCGCAGCATGAGGTGTGTGTGTCATTTGTCATGCGCTGAGGCTCTGGGCTCAGGCCGTCTGCGGCGCGCCACTCATTTCCGTCATTGTGCGCGCATGCGCAGTGGGGGTTCGTATCGGCGCAGTAATTCTGCAAACGTCAGCGGTGGCTGTGTTCAACTCCATCAATGATTGAGGCTGCGAGATGAAGATCGCACGAAGTCCCCTGTGTACTGGCGCGGTTCGTCTTTTTTATTTGTATCCTCGATTGCACCTTTGCCGTCCCCCACACTTTGAAGATGTTCTTGAGGAAAAAAAAGACCGATTACTGAAGACAAGGAAAGGTTGAGACATGTCGTGTGCTCTGGCCGGTGTCTCAAATTGTAGCGGAAGCCAATCGTGAAGAATTTCAGAAAAAAAAGAGAAAGCATTTTGTTTAAAATCGTACTCAGAAAGCAGAGCAGGACTGCAGGTTGTTGCGATGTGAAAGTGCCCTCGTCTCTTCACGGCTCGGTCTGCACGAGTGAAAACGTCACCAACAGCAACACAAGGACACACAGCTGCGTCAGAGAGGCCGAGCTGGCGCCCGCGCTCTTCAAGGTTCTCTCATGTGGAGATGGGGAAAATATCTGGGTGTTGGGTGCAGGAGAACTGATGCCGTACGTGACACCCCGATGAGGGTCCGAGATGGCAGGAGTTGTAGGGATCGGGTTTGGGGAGAGGACGAGCGGGGTTCTGGTGGAGGGGCGAATGGGGGCGGTGGACCGACACTTGCCGCCGACATCACTGACGATGGAAAACTGCGCCTCCAGGATGTCCTGCACATACAGCGGGTCGTCCTCCAGGCGGAACGACTCGCCGGCTTTGAGGACCTTGATGTGATTGTCGGGTGTGAAGACCCAACACAAGTACTGGCCCAGCGGACTCTGCGTCGACGTCTTGGTCACCACGGCGTAGGTGTTGTTGTCGAAGGTCATGGAGGCCAGGCAGCTGTACTCGAGATTGCTGATGGCGGTGCGGTTGTAACGTCCGCGGGCGTTGTCCTCCGATGTGCAGTTGAAGGGCTGCACCGTGAACTTGTCGGGGGCGCTGAGCGGCTGGTACATCAGGCAGCCCCTGCAGTTCTGGCCTTCCTCCCTGCACCACAAAGTTCACCAAAGTTCATCACACTACAGTTGGCCACATACACTTCGCAACACACAGCTCTAGACACAGGAGTGCACGACAGTACACCACCCAGTTCCTCACAGTTACCTGCCACAGAGTTTGTCTCCGCACCTCCCACCCCCACACACACACACACACACAAACAAACAAACACACCTACACACAAACAGATGATTACTAAACATATTGTGTTACCCCCCCCACACACACACACAGATCATTACATTTTACTAAACATATTGTACATATTAAACATATTATACAGATCACGACGGAGTGCAAACATGTTGTCTACACTGTTGTTCGACAACAAGCTTAAATGAGACATCAACACTGACAGGATCCTCCTCCGTAAGAGTCAACAACGCCTGTACCTCCTACAGAAACTCAAATCTTTCTCTGTCACCTCTGTCATCCTCACTCGGCTCTATCAGTCCTTCATTGAAAGTCTCATCACTTTTTCTTTCATCTCCTGGTTCCACAACCTCTCCCTAGGGAACAGGAATAGTCTGGTCTCACTTGTTAACATCTGTTCTAAGATCACCGGAATCAGGCAGCGGGACTTTGCAGCCTTCTGTCATCAGCAATTCCTTAGGAAGGCCTCCCCTATCCTCTCTATTTCTGATCATGTGTGTAGATGTGAGTTCTCACTCTTGTCATCCTCTCTATTTCTGATCATGTGTTGACATGTGAGTTCTCACTCTTGTCATCCTCTCTATTTCTGATCATGTGTGTAGATGTGAGTTCTCACTCTTCTCATCCTCTCTATTTCTGATCATGTGTTGACATGTGAGTTCTCACTCTTGTCATCCTATTTCTGATCATGTGTTGGCATGTGAGTTGTCACTCTTGTCATCCTCTCTATTTCTGATCGTGTGTTGACATGTGTATTCTCACTCTTGCGGTCTGGCTGTAGGTACTCGATGCCTGTATGCAAAACCAATCGTCACCGCAATTCATTCATTCCACGTGGTATCTACCTGATTAACTCAACTGGTCATCATCTTGTAGTAACATGAGGTGACCTAAGGTCACCAACTGTTCTACTGTTGCTGGGGATCTGTGTGTGTGTGTGTGTAAGAGAGAGAGAGAGAGAGAATTTCATGTATGTATGATCTCTTTTATATCATATATGTATGTATTGTATTGTATCACCACGCACAGTTCTGTGCACACATTTCCCCACATGCCACACACACAATATAGTCCACTATCATGTATTATACACAGTACAGTCCTCTATCATGGTTCACACACAATACTGTACTCTATCATGTTTAACTGCTGTATGGCGAGAACCAGTCGATTAGCACACAGGGAAACACTTGCCTAAACGAAGTTCACTTTGCTATTTACTGGCGAGTCTCGAGTGTCGCTTTGAACACGATCTCTGCTCTAGAGAATCCGTCCTCGACAAAATCGCCTCGTTTAGCATCGTGAAACCTGTTCGGGAAAACTGGGGCCTGGGAGGGTGGTGTTAACGATGAGGTGTGTGTTAACATGTTGTCTTACTGTGTGGAAGGGTGGTGTTACTGTTGTCTTACTGTGTGGGAGGGTGGTGTTACTGTTGTCTTACATTGTGGAAGGGTGGTGTTACTGTTGTCTTACTGTGTGGGAGGGTGGTGTTACTGTTGTCTTACTGTGTGGGAGGGTGGTGTTACTGTTGTCTTACATTGTGGAAGGGTGGTGTTACTGTTGTCTTACTGTGTGGAAGGGTGGTGTTACTGTTGTCTTACTGTGTGGGAGGGTGGTGTTACTGTTGTCTTACTGTGTGGGAGGGTGGTGTTACTGTTGTCTTATTGTGTGGGAGGGTGGTGTTACTGTTGTCTTACTGTGTGGGAGGGTGGTGTTACTGTTGTCTTATTGTGTGGGAGGGTGGTGTTAATGTTGACGTGTGTGTTATCATGTTGTCTTACTGTGTGGGAGGGTGGTGTTAATGTTGACGTGTGTGTTATCATGTTGTCTTACTGTGTGGGAGGGTGGTGTTACTGTTGTCTTACTGTGTGGGAGGGTGGTGTTAATGTGTGTCTTTGTCTTACTGTGTGGGAGGGTGGTGTTAGTTGGTGGTGTTACTGTTGTCTTACTGTGTGGGAGGGTGGTGTTACTGTTGTCTTACTGTGTGGGAGGGTGGTGTTACTGTTGTCTTATGTTGACGTGTGTGGTTGTCTTACTGTGTGGGAGGGTGGTGTTAATGTTGACGTGTGTGTTATCATGTTGTCTTACTGTGTGGGAGGGTGGTGTTACTGTTGTCTTGCTGTGTGGGAGGTTGGTGTTAATGTTGACGTGTGTGTTATCATGTTGTCTTACTGTGTGGGAGGGTGGTGTTAATGTTGACGTGTGTGTTATCATGTTGTCTTACTGTGTGGGAGGGTGGTGTTACTGTTGTCTTACTGTGTGGGAGGGTGGTGTTCATGTTGACGTGTGTGTTATCATGTTGTCTTACTGTGTGGGAGGGTGGTGTTAATGTTGACGTGTGTGTTATCATGTTGTCTTACTGTGTGGGAGGGTGGTGTTACTGTTGTCTTAGTGTGTGGGAGAGTGGTGTTAATGTTGACGTGTGTGTTATCATGTTGTCTTACTGTGTGGGAGGGTGGTGTTACTGTTGTCTTAGTGTGTGGGAGGGTGGTGTTAATGTTGACGTGTGTGTTATCATGTTGTCTTACTGTGTGGGAGGGTGGTGTTAATGTTGTCTTACTGTGTGGGAGGGTGGTGTTAATGTTGAAGTGTGTGTTATCATGTTGTCTCACTGCCTCTTCTCTACACCGCGGGTGCAGCACTGACCAGCTTCTTACCTCTTTTTCTTCCCAACGGCCGCCATTGAGGACGGATGTGCTTTTTCTTTGTCATGACATCGCGTGGAAGCAGCAATACTCACACGTGTGTTCCCAGAGCGTGAGAAGCAACACTGATGTTTATTGCCTTCAATATGCGTGCGGTTACACGGTGGTCCCAAGATGCATAATTACATGTCCTAATCAAAATGATGATGTCGATTTATAATGCGCAGGTATCCATTCAACAGAATCGTCATTGCACAGCAAAAACAGAAGAGAAGAAAAAAATAAAACAACAGGAAAAAAATAATAAAAACAGAAATGGTGCTAGGTTGTTTAAGTCTGTCAAAATATTCAGAGTAATCACAACATTGCAGTGTCAACTGCCAACCACACAATACAGTCTGCAGTACCTGCATGACAGCACAAATACTGTGTTATTATGTCAGTCGTGCAACATGCACAGACACGTGGTACAGCAGGACAGGGAAACCTCCCGCAGTTCAAGTTGAGACTAAAATTGTCGACAGGTCCACAGCCAGAGACCTCTTCAGAAATTAAAAGGACTTTGTGTACAGGCTTCTAGAGCATCGTTAAGACAGACGGCTTCCAGTGGCCAGAAAAAAGCTAAGAGTGGACAGCGGCCGAGTCTGGCGCCAGGGAAGGTGTCAGTGTTGTCGAGGTCCTGGATGACAGGACAGAGAGTGAACATCCAAGGGCTTGTTACACCTGGTGAGATGGAAGAGACGGTTGTCCACCAACCTCCGACACCAGTGAGGGGTGGCTAGGGCTCTTGACTGCTTAGGTGGCTGTGGTCCACCTCTTGTGAACACGGGCTAGTTGATGATTTTTTTGTTGTTGAAGGATGCAGGTTACCCGTGTCTCTTGTGAAGCAGTCATCGCTCCCTAACATGGCTGGCGGACCGATGGGCAGGTGATGACGGACAGTCGGACGAGGAGAGTCACGTGACTGTCAGTCAGACCTGCTATCCACCATGTCACAAGCGGGTACTCGCAGTGTACAGACGCGGGAATAATGTTCAAGAGCAGCAGCAGTAACACGTGCCAGTACAAAGTTGATTTTTGTTTGTGTGTGAGAGTGGAGGATTGTTATCAGGGGAGTTAACAGCACTGTGACATCGCAAGTACGGGTAGTACCGTGATCCCTTTTCGACTAGTTAGATTGTTGTATGTTGGTAATTTCCATAATTTGTATGTTAACCTTGTCCCCAGCAGCACAGAATGCCAAAAATATATGGGTCCCCTGATCTTAAAAATACAACACCTTAACCACATTCTGGCCAAATTTTATGTTTAAACATTAATTAGTTGGCCCATGTCATTCAGAACAAATTTGGTACCCAGTTTTGGGTGGTGCTGCCACCTTAAGTTCTATCACTAATCTAAGGATTATGCCGCTCACCTAGAGTTTGTATCCCTCAGCTAGAAACCACATCACTCCCGCAAATTGTTCTCATTCACCTGGAGGTAACATCACTCAAGAAAGATGGCAGTCACTTACATGGCACACCACTCACCTCAGCCGTACACCACTAGCCACTAGATGTCTGGCTTACCTGAAGGCCACTCCGTGCTGCAGGCGCGGGGGCAGGTTGCACGACACCTGGTGCACGTACAACTCGCTGACGAGCAGACGCACAGGTCGCGGTTCCGGGGAGTTGGGGTCGATGGCGGAAGGAGAGAAGAAGTTGCTGGGGGAGCACACCTGCTCCTTCTTGTCGTGCTTGTCGTGATGGTCGTGGAGCGGCCACTGGTGGCGGTTGCCCAGGCGGAATCGCATCACGGACGTTGTCACCTTCGCCATCTCCACGCATGCGTAGCGGGGGTAGCAGCCATTTTCGTCAAAACGAACCAGGATTTGCTTTTCCTGATTAGAAAACAGATTAGATGACATCGGAAAGAGATTAGACTAAAGTAGAGACAACCATTATATTACACTATATTATATTACATACCTGTGCTGCACCAAAGTCCACAGGTCTTTGACAGGCTGCCTTCAAACAAGCGATGTGTGTGTGTGTGTGTGTGTGTGAGTGTGAGTGCATGTATATTTATATATCAGAGAGAGAAACACAAAAACAGATAGCTTAAAAGATCGTCTGACTATGATAAAGAGTGACCTCGGACCTTGTGTGCGTGACCCTCCAGGCGAAGGCAGTCGAAGGTGCCCAGCACGGCGATGTCCAGCGAGTAGGCGTTGACCACGAGGCGATGATCCTCCTTGTGGCCACTCTCCACCCACTGACCCCGGAACTGCTCCTCAAAGGCGCATCCCCCCATCTCGTTCTCCGACTTGCACAGGTTGCACGTGCGAGCGCAGTGCCGCCTCGGGGAAATCTGTCGGCAAGTCGGACAACCGTCAAGTTTAACCAGACTGTCTGACTGCCTGCGTGGCTGCCTTCAGCATGTGATTGGCCTGCCAGCACTTCTTTCTTTCTTATCGCTCTTTAATCCGTCCGTCTGTCGGCAGTCTTTTTGTTTGCACAAAAAATTACAAAAGATGGCGCTTGCTGGACCCAGGACAGCTCAGCTAAGTGCTTAAGTATTTTTTAGAGTCTGAAGGTGATTTTTCCTGATTTTGCACAAATGCGCGCGCACACACACACACACACACACACACACACACACACACACACACACACGGAGGCGGGGAGGGGGGTAGAGGAGGAACTGCTGACCTGGCACACGTTGGAGTGGGACATACTGCGGCACACCTCGGTCTCCATGTCATCCTCGCACGTGCTGGCGTACACGCGCCGCATGAGGGCCAGGCGGAAGAAGTTGCCGGTGTCCCGGATGGTGGGACTGGTGTCGCAGACCAGGTCCAGCATCAGGTAGGCGCTGCGGATATCCGACAGGGGGTCGGTGGTGCGGAGGCACCAGGTGTGCTTGGGCACCGTGGCGTGCTGCAGGATGATGAACGAGTGGTTGCCCTTGGGAGGGGGAGACAGAGAAACCACATGATTGCATCTACAGCTGCCCACCTCAGCTTGGATGAAGCTTTCTTTAGCTTGTTATTAAAGCACGATTAGTTTGTGACAAATGCACGATTAGCTTGTTATTAAAGCACGATTAGTTTGTTACTTTAGCAGCAAGAACACATACAAATCTCTGTCAGAAAAGAGAAAGATGTACTACTGCTATATTGTGCTCTTCCAGTGTGTTCTAGATGTGCTGGGATACTTTTCTTGCACTGTTGAGTGTCTTGTAGAGACTTCAGTGTCAGGAATGAAGTTTAGGTGTGTATGTGAGTGTGTATGTGAGTGTGTATGTGAGTGTGTATGTGAGTGTGTATGGACAGGATGGAAGATGAAGCGAGCACTAGTCGTGAGTTCACTCTCGCGAGCATGTGAGGAGTGAAGGAGACTGTATGGCTGACATGACAGTACAACGTGTGTATGAAGAAGAGAGAAAATGAGGTCAGTGTATGAGAAGTAATTCCCTGCCGAGCCAAAGTAACTTTTGTAAACCTTCCATTAACTATTTATTTCATATTTTACTTCAAAACTTCGGACTGCTTAACGTATGGCAGAAAAAATGAATTGGTATCACGAGCAAAATAACCCTGTGAGAGATTTTGTGTGTGTGTGTGTGTGTGTGTGTGTGTCTTCCAGAGAGTATAGTATTCTTCATTGCTGAATATACTGTATCCTTGTCTTCCAGAGAGTATAGTATTCTTCATTACAGAATATACTGTATCATTGTCTTCCAGAGACTATAGTTCTGACTGTTTCTCCGAGAGCAGTTTTTTTTATTGCTCCGCAAGAGGAGTATTGTATTGTATTCTTGTCTTGTTTGTAACTACACATATTCCTTCATAAAGTAAGAAGAGGGAATCGATGAGTTTTCGCAAGCGCCGTGACTAACCTGGGTCCAGTGGGCGATGCAGTACAGCTGTTGCTTTGTACTTGGCGGCAGTGACGGCGGCACACATTGTTTTTCCCGGAAGTCGAAGACGATGCCCTCCCCTTCTTCACACTCGCTCTCCATGCGCATGAGCACGAAGAGGCCAGGACACACGGCCGTCTCGTTGGGGTAGAACATGTTGACGTTGTAGCCACCCATGAAAGGACAGGTGATCTTCTGCTCAGAGGTTTTCGACACCTGCACGATGGGCCAGCGATCCAGCGCCATGCTGTGGTCGTCGCAGAGAACCAGCGTCTGGCTTGTGAAAGGCTGCGACACCTAGCGGCGACCAAAGAGAAAACAGCACATAGCGTATTAGAAGAAAGACTATACCGATTATTTAATGCTATTACTGGCCTGTGTCATCTTCACATGTAAGTAGCATTAAGGATTCAAATAAAGCTTTTTTGTCTCGAAATGTGCAGCCACATCTGTAAGCTGATGAGGCTGAGAGGAAAGTTTATGCCATGTATTTAAACACACAATGAAGGGGATTGTCTGCCCTTGGAACACACCGCTGTTAACACAAGTCTGCCTTCTGTACTCGTCAAGATTTTCTTGTTCTCCTTCCATTTTTCCCCCTCTCAGTCTACATATAAATTACATTTTTTAGGGAAGGGCCAGGTGTATGGGAAAAACACATCAATCAAAAACATTTTTGCTTCATATTGTTCATATATATATAGATATATAAATTCCTATTTCTTCACTATCACAAAAATAGAAACTCTGCTGACGACACTGTCATTGTCCAGTAAAATGCAAGTTTCCATTACTGCCAACATCGTAGGAACGCCTGGCTTTTCTACAAATTTCACTTAATCTTAGTCTCATTTCTCTAATTGTGCTCAGTCTCATTTTACTAATTTCAATTAATCTTAGTCTCATTTTGCTAATTGTACTCAGTCTAATGTTACTAATTTCACTTAACATTTTAGTTTGATTTTACGGAAGACGTTTCATTTCTTCTGCTGGCGCTAACAATCGATAACTACAACCGGTGATTTTCAAAAGTTTCAAAAGATGTTTATTGTGGATTAATTTGCAATAAAGCAGGACCAATGGCAGCTTTGATTACTTTATATTTCCCCAGCGCATAAAACACGTTTGTCTTTGACGGCCATGCTTTATCATTACCGCAAAGGATTCACATTTCTTGACTTTGTTTGATTGTTTTATCGAAATCTATGAGACAGTGAAGAAAAGCAAAATATGTACAGTTAATTTCTGTATAATGAAGTGGTGTCTGTTTTCTTCTTTAGTTTTCAGGTGAGTTTCAAAAAGGATTCCATGCGGTGTTGCGATAAGAGCCCTGGTGATGTGAGGGACACGGTACCTTCATCTGCACGATGTTCTCACTGCGCTGGATAAACTGCATACACAGATACTTGGGGGCTTTGTGCTCCTCCCTGTGTGTCACCAAGAACTTGTTGTCCTGCACACTCCGGTCACACCTGCACAGGTACACCCACCCAAACCGACGCACACACACACACACACACACACACGCGCGCGCGCGCACGCACGCACACACACACGTGTCCTTTTGTATATGAGAACAGCAAGGATAATAATTATCGCAATAATAACAATAATACCAATGCTTATTTACACAGGCGGGATGAAGGCGCTTTACATACACGAATGCACATAAGCAGATTCCCAAAGTCACTATTACTGACATACAATCACACAAAGAGAACACCAGAATAACAGCGAAACATAACGAAATCAATAATAATAATAATAAAAATAATAATAATATTATTATTATTTGTATAGCACATATTGACACTCATAGACAGCATGCTCTTAGTGTTTAAAACAAGGAAGAGACATGGACTACATGGATAGAACACGAGGGACGTAAGAATAAACAACAATACTGACGACAAACAGAAAACAAAGATAGAAAACATAAAAAGACACCAAGTAACAAAACATAGAAAATATAGAGATTCTGTAGAGAAAGATGGGTAGACAAGTAGCAAGAGGGAAGGGGGCGGGGTTAAGAAGGACGAGCATTGTGTGGACTGTGTTAGGAGTAATACTCAAGGAAGAGGTGAGTTTTCAGTGCAGATGTGAAGGATTCAGTTGTAGGAAGGTGGCGGATATGGAAAATTAATTAGATCTACAAAGACAGTGTCATTAATTTAAAAAGGAAGACATGAAAACTTTGATGTTTTGTGCAGTTCCTTTACCAAGTCTCTTTTTCAGCTGAGCACCAGTTTGAGATGTCTAAGTATTCACGCGAGCATCCGACTGCAGTCTGACAGTTTCTTAAACGGTTTCATTCTTGTTTTGATTGGAAGTCACCTGGTAGCTTGAACCTTGACGTCTGCCTCGGACTATTTCCATGGTGTTTTCCAAATTGCTGTATTATGCTACCTCTCTCTCTCTCTCTCGCCCTTGTAAGTAAAGACTAGCCGAGACAGGAGTTTATTTCATGATTAGTCAGAAATCTTCATCAGCGACGGAACAGGGAGGGCGACTCTAATGGCAGCCTTTGGCACAGACGACCGACCGACGGTTGCAAACAGCCGACGATAACATGCACTGGACCTACACACAGTGCAGCAACACAGGTCAGGGTACCACTGTGTACATTCCTCAGCCACAACAACATGAAAGGTTTGCACTCAGGTTCGGGTCTACCACCCGGCGAACTGGGTCTGTGCGCGCGCGTGACTTCCAGTGCTGAATGTCAGGGGAAATGTCATTTTCATAGTATTACACAATACCAAAGATCTTTATTAATCATTTTCAGGCAACTGTTGTGTCTGCCGACGGTAACATTAAAGCATCACTTTACACAATACATCCACACAGGCTATAAAAAACATAATTGACTACATCCAATCATCCAACATATGTGTTGGTATCTTACAATAGACGTAGAGACCCTCAGTGACACCATATGTCATACTTCCATATCCGCCACCTTCCTACAACTGAATCTTTCAAATCTGCACTGAAAACTCACCTCTTCCTTGAGTATTACTCCTAACACAGTCCACACAATGCTAGTCCTTCTTAACCCCGCCCCCTTCCCTCTTGCTACTTTACCCATCTTTCTCGCAGAATCACTATATTTCTCTGTTCCTGTTACTTGATGCCTTTTGTTATCTGTTTCGTCAGTACTGTCGTTTTCTTTCGTCCCCTGTGTTCTGTGTCTACTTAGTCCACGTCTGGGTTAGTCAATATGCGCTATAAACATCTTCACTATTATTATTATTATTTCCAGAAGAGCTTTCCACTGCTTAAGTTCACTGATACGATGCGCAGCACCTGCGGGCGTCCAATGTCCAGC
Source organism: Marisa cornuarietis (assembly GCA_004794655.1). Lineage (NCBI taxonomy): Eukaryota > Metazoa > Mollusca > Gastropoda > Architaenioglossa > Ampullariidae > Marisa > Marisa cornuarietis. The sequence continues at coordinate 3,716,627 of SMMW01000044.1, forward strand.
ATCTTCGTCTGCGTCTAACCAGCGGGACAGGTAGGGACGAGGGGATGTCGGGGTGAACTTTAACCCTGATCCCCAAGAAAGACGGCAGCACGTGCCTGCCTCACCTTTCGCACCTCTTTCCTCAAGTCGGAAAAGGTTTCGCGCCCTATGCACAGGAAGACTGGAGCAGAGTTGAGGGCCAGGAATACTGAGGCTGTTTTATTTCTCTCTGTTTATGCCGCCTGTTTCATGCTTACTTTTTCCTCTCATGAACTTTGAACCAGAGAACACAGCTGACCTCACGACCTCATCATCAGGTAGCAGAGTATTAAAACCCTCAAGAAACAAATTTTAAGATAGGGTCAGTTGAGTTTGAATAATATATCAAGTTTTCTTGATAAATATGTCGGTTTTTTTTAATTCACTGTAACGAACCTACTCTTTCGTCGAGGCTGTCTACAGTCTACAACGGTGACTCCACCGGGGATGGGGATTTTTTCGCCCTTTAGTTTTACTTTTACTGTTGTAACTTGCGGTGGTGAAAATTCTTCTTATTCCACTATTAAAATTCGTAGTTCAATGAGTGTATGATTCTTAATTGTCTAACTGGAATGTTTCTTTACTTTGACTCAAATATTTTATAATCTAAATGTATGAACATATAACTTGTTTGTTATTATGCTGTACTGACAAAACATTCAAGACTGGCCATTGAGAGGTAGTGCGTATTAAGACTAATATACTTCTCTAGTTGTGAACAATTCCAGAAGACTTCGGGTACCAGCTTTGTCCAGAGAGGATAACCGAGTGGTTAGAGCACTGGGGTTTAAACCAATAGGCGCGCCGGTTCCATACCCGTGTGGCATTGCAAACTTCCCCCAACACCAGAGAGGGGTGGGGAAGATAAAGCAACAAGAGTCAAGAGGGAGAGGAGATAGGCACCATCACCACCCCCCACCCTCACAAAAAGTAGGCTACAAGAAAACGGCGGTGTCTAACACCTCACTCTTTCAACGATCTAAAAAAAAAAAAAATGGCAACGACCTTTAACTTTACCTTATTCGCAGGTGGGGCTAGGGGGGGGGAGGAGTGTTGGAGGGGGGGTCAAAGTAGGGGTGAGATACCGGTGCCAGGGTTGTAATCGTCAGCTGAACGCGCCTTGTGTTGAAATGCTGTTGAGCAGACCCTGGACACCCGTAATTTACAGAGCTGACCACATTGGTGTCTCACAGAACGACCAACACATCTGTTGTGCACAATGAGGATGGCTCCGCGATTTGCGACTAGGGAGGCCGAACTCGAGACACTTGGACTCTCAGACGAGCAAAACACAGTTCACACGAGTGTTCTGCAGGTTTTTGTCTCACCAGTGTGCGACCGACGTGTGGCAGCTTTTGTCAAACTGTTCGGGTGAGCACATGGAATTCTCTTATTCACGTGTAGGTCTGGTGTAAGATGTCCGTGCATACAGGAGGACTCGCTTTATTTTCGCAATTTTATGACAGGAAGAACCTTTCGATTGGCAGGCTTGTTAATTTCTTTAATTAAAGGACTGAGTGAGGTAGTTAGCTGTTCCTAAAAGTTAAAAATTCTTCTGGTCTTCAGTGACTGGTCACTCATATGTACATACATTTACTGCATATATATATATACAATAATATTCAAAATAATGATACAACTATAGGCATAGTCATCCTTTCTTAACTGAGAATTTAAATACTGCATCTAGGTTAACATATTAACAGGGTGACTGTTGCGGCTTGATTCGCGAGCACACACAGCAATGGAAGACTTTCCAAGCCTAACAGTAATAATAATAACGAAACGTGGGCCTCTTGTAAGGACCAACAACAGTACTGACAGGTAATAAGAGACAAACATAGAAGATGCAAAGAGGAATCGGGTAACAGAGTAATGACTGAGGGCAAGTTACGTGAACCTGCAGAGTGCACGTGCGTACCGTCATCCGCTTACTCTCCACCCGACACCATGTTATTGCAACTGCTAGGCGTTATTGTCGCTAGCAAGCCGGTCTCTTTCCACCTGACAAAAATTGCTACTTTTATCGTTTTATCGATTAGTTCCTGCTTTGCCAGACCAAACAGGAACCACACGAGGAACTGACATGCTCAGGGACAGACAGACAGACAGACAGACAGACAAAGGACAAGCCAGCGCGACACTAGTGTTATGACTCTCCTGTACGTGCTGCCGAACACACTGACCTGAACACCGACTCATTTATCAGGTGGGATGGTCAGTGTCTACTTGTGTACACTTGTGGGATAAAGGGGTACTCAGGCGTTGAGGGAAAGAGGGGTGGTTGGTTAGGGAACGGGTGAGTTACCTGTATCTAGTACCGCTTTCTTTCTCCCATTTGTATAATGTCATCTGTAGGAGAGATTTCAGAAGGATTCAGCCATTTCACATTCCTCGACAGGGTTAGAACTACTGAGGTGGTCATGCATTGCCTGACAGGTGTGTAAGTACTAACTCAGCTAGCCAGTCACTTCCTAACATTACCTGACAGGTGTGTAAGTACTAACTCAGCTAGCCAGTCACTTCCTAACATTACCTGACAGGTGTGTAAGTACTAACTCAGCTAGCCAGTCACTTCCTAACATTACCTGACAGGTGTGTAAGTACTAACTCAGCTAGCCAGTCACTTCCTAACATTACCTGACAGGTGTGTAAGTACTAACTCAGCTAGCCAGTCACTTCCTAACATTACCTGACAGGTGTGTAAGTACTAACTCAGCTAGCCAGTCACTTCCTAACATTACCTGACAGGTGTGTAAGTACTAACTCAGCTAGCCAGTCACTTCCTAACATTACCTGACAGGTGTGTAAGTACTAACTCAGCTAGCCAGTCACTTCCTAACATTACCTGACAGGTGTGTAAGTACTAACTCAGCTAGCCAGTCACTTCCTAACATTACCTGACAGGTGTGTAAGTACTAACTCAGCTAGCCAGTCACTTCCTAACATTACCTGACAGGTGTGTAAGTACTAACTCAGCTAGCCAGTCACTTCCTAACATTACCTGACAGGTGTGTAAGTACTAACTCAGCTAGCCAATCACTTCCTAACATTACCTGACAGGTGTGTAACTACTAACTCAGCTAGCCAGTCTTTCCTAACATTACCTGACAGGTAAACATCTATTGTCCAGTTAGCTAGTAATTGCTACAACATTACCTGAAAGAGCTTGAATCGATTAGACAGATATTTTCCCATCATCTTACTTTGACAGGCAGTTCCACAACTGAAACGTCTAGAACTGACTCAGTTATGAAAACAATGGCCACACATGACCTGATAGGTAGTATCATTCTAAAAAAATGCCAGACATTTCCAAACCAGGACCTGGTTACTAATGTACCAGCTCTGATTGCATGGTTACTTGACAGGTGTACAATTTCTCACTCGGTTAGCCAGACATGTGCATCTCATCATCCTATGACAGAGGCCTGACTAACGGCTCAGCTAACTACTCGTCGCCAGGTGAGCGCTACTCACGAGCGTGTGTAAGTCGTGTCCTTCTGGCTGATGGACATGAAGGTTCCTTTGACATACACCACCAGTCGCCCCTCCGTGTAGCTGGCGGCCCAGGGGTCGTCTCTCTGCAGGAACTCTGGGAATCGGCACGCGCCATGCACACGCAACGACAGCAGCAGGAGCAGCAGGAAGCAAGCTGTTGCCATGGTGACCGGCCGACGTACGTATGTTGCGGTGACTGTCGTGAAGGATGTGCAAACTATCTCACTCATCTGCAACAAACAGCAGCAAATGCTCTTGGTTAACTTTTATTTCGTTAAGTATCCGTGCCAGAACTATACATTTTTGTTGTTTTGTAAGTACCCCGTAAGCTTGAAGAATTGTTGTACATAAAATAAGTTTTGGGTCGTGGTAATGTGTCGGGTGTGTTCTGGCACAGAGTCTGGTCCAAGCGGAGGGCGGAGGGCTTGACTAAACGGTGACTGCATGGTATCTGGACGGAAAACTCTCGAAATAAGCAAGATATAGACGAGCACGTCCAAGTGATGAGTGGTTCATCTACAGCAGACAGTCGGTTTATGACAAGCATACAAATCATCTAGGACACACACACACACACACACACACACACACACACACACACACACGCACACACGCACACACAATTTGTCTACCCCAGTCACACCGGTCGGCTGCGGAGAGTACAAGTATTTTGCGGCTGGTAATGTTCCTGCATCAGGAGCTGTTGTCCGTGGGTCGTGGTGCCTCAGACGTGAGCAGGACGATCATCTCATGGAGTCTGGAGACTTCTGTGTGTAGTTTTACATAAAGAGGTTAATTCCCAAATCGGCAAAAACGTTATTATGCGGAGACGCAGGGTATTGGGTAGATAATGAATGAGGTAGGTGGAGAGGCCAGTTACCTCCCTTTGGTGGCCATTACACTGTGTTCCGGCTGCTTCCCTCTTTTGGCGATTAGGCTGTTGGCACGACTTGTGTTGAACGTCCTGCTGCATGGCAGGCTCCCCCCCTACTTCTGACAAATTCGGAAGAAATATTTTCCTCTTTCTTCTTCCCTGAATAAGTATTCATCGCATTATTGGACCCGCCTGTTCCTACCTCCCCGCTCTACACCCGCCTGTTCCTACCTCCCCACTCTACACCCGCTTCTCAGCTTCACGTAATCTCGCTACGACGGCGCCGCTTAAGTCATTCACCAATCGATTCTATTTAGGCGTTTACTGCAGCCACAGACTTTTTTTTTCAACATCGCTTTGGCCACAATAGAGCCGTTAATTGCGATGCATTGTGTCTGCAGCGAGTCAGACTCGTGCCAAGCGACGGCCGGATCACGGTCGCCGCCACCGAGCCGGCCAGCATGCAACCACCCGGACACTTCATTCAGGCGAGACTGGCCTTTCTCTCTGGCGCGCGCACCACCAGTACACTACCTGCGCCGAGGTGAGGGGTGATGTTTACCAAAACTAACTGGATTTTTTTAGACGACGACCTACATTGATCAGTTCCACACAGTTGGTAGAGAAGAGCACAACTCACTACCTGGGGAACTGGGAAGTTGGCAAGTGAAATGTCGTAGTCTGCCTCGATCATAGACATCTTAGTGAGGCGTGGTACAGTTTACAGTTTACACCCCAGTGACACCACATGTGTTCCTATCTTACACCAGACATAGAGACCCCAGTGACACCACATGTGTTCCTATCTTACACCAGACATAGAGACCCCAGTGACACCACATGTGTTCCTATCTTACACCAGACATAGAGACCCCAGTGACACCACATGTGTTCCTATCTTACACCAGACATAGAGACCCCAGTGACACCACATGTGTTCCTATCTTACACCAGACATAGAGACCCCAGTGACACCACATGTGTTCCTATCTTACACCAGACATAGAGACCCCAGTGACACCACATGTGTTCCTATCTTACACCAGACATAGAGACCCCAGTGACACCACATGTGTTCCTATCACCAGACATAGAGACCCCAGTGACACCACATGTGTTCCTATCTTACACCAGACATAGAGACCCCAGTGACACCACATGTGTTCCTATCTTACACCAGACATAGAGACCCCAGTGACACCACATGTGTTCCTATCTTACACCAGACATTGAGACCCCAGTGACACCACATGTGTTCCTATCTTACACCAGACATAGAGACCCCAGTGACACCACATGTGTTCCTATCTTACACCAGACATAGAGACCCCAGTGACACCACATGTGTTCCTATCTTACACCAGACATAGAGACCCCAGTGACACCACATGTGTTCCTATCTTACACCAGACATAGAGACCCCAGTGACACCATATGTGTTGCTATCTTATACCAGACATAGACCCCAGTGACACCATATGTGTTGCTATCTTACACCAGACTTAGAGACCCCAGTGACACCATATGTGTTGCTATCTTACACCAGACTTAGAGACCCCAGTGACACCATATGTGTTCGTATCTTATACCAGACATAGAGACCCCAGTGACATCATATGTGTCGCTATCTTACACCAGACGTAGAGACCCCAGTGACACCCTATGTGTTCGTATCTTACACCAGACGTAGAGACCCCAGTGACACCCTATGTGTTCGTATCTTACACCAGACATAGAGACCCCAGTGACACCCTATGTGTTCGTAACTTACACCAGAAGTAGAGACCCCAGTGACACCACATGTGTTCGTATCTTACACCAGACATAGAGACCCCAGTGACACCATATGTGTTCGTAACTTACACCAGAAGTAGAGACCCCAGTGACCGTGTGGGTGTTTAAGTCAAAAAAAAATACTAGCTATTGTATACTGAATCTCACTTGCCTCCCGGAATGAAGTGCGACAAACGATTAACCACTTGCAGCCTGAAGACGGATGAAAGTGTCACGATAAGTCCCTCTACTACTCGTTGACGAGCTTCATCTAGATGAGTCACGATAAACCACTCGTTGACGAACTTCATCTAGATGAGGCACGATAAACCACTCGTTGACGAGCTTCATCTAGATGAGGCACGATAAACCACTCGTTGACGAGCTTCATCTAGATGAGGCACGATAAACCACTCGTTGACGAGCTTCATCTAGATGAGGCACGATAAACCACTCGTTGACGAGCTTCATCTAGATGAGTCACTGTCGCGTACTCTTCGCGTACATGCGCACTCTTACGAAATAACACAAGATCGCTTCAGTTCAGGACGCCCCTTCCCGGACACATACTTATTTACATAAAAACGAACAGCAAGAAATTTAATTAAGTACACAACAACACTGCCCCTGGGCAGTCAGACAAATCAAGACTCAGAGGAAATATTCCACTACAAATAGAGTAAGGCGTGACACTTAAAGTAGTTACTACTAAGCCTTACAACTCGTCAATAATTACTAGCCCGCTCACAGACAGGTCTTCTAGGCTCTTTAAATATACACTGATAATAGACCGCATACAAGCAAGTCTTCAAACATTACTTTCAAATGTCTACACTTATATCCACTATCATTAACTGACTGCACGCAAGTAAGTCCTCAAAATTACCCGACTGCACCCAGGCAAGTCCTCAAAATTACCCGACTGCACCCAGGCAAGTCCTCAAAATTACCCGACTGCACCCAGGCAAGTCCTCAAAATTACCCGACTGCACCCAGGCAAGTCCTCAAAATTACCCGACTGCACCCAGGCAAGTCCTCAAAATTACCCGACTGCACCCAGGCAAGTCCCGACTCAAGGCAAGTCCTCAAAATTACCCGACTGCACCCAGGCAAGTCCTCAAAATTACCCGACTGCACCCAGGCAAGTCCTCAAAATTACCCGACTGCACCCAGGCAAGTCCTCAAAATTACCCGACTGCACCCAGGCAAGTCCTCAAAATTACCCGACTGCACCCAGGCAAGTCCTCAAAATTACCCGACTGCACCCAGGCAAGTCCTCAAAATTACCAGACTGCACCCAGGCAAGTCCTCAAAATTACCAGACTGCACCCAGGCAAGTCCTCAAAATTACCCGACTGCACCCAGGCAAGTCCTCAAAATTACCCGACTGCACCCAGGCAAGTCCTCAAAATTACCCGACTGCACCCAGGCAAGTCCTCAAAATTACCCGACTGCACCCAGGCAAGTCCTCAAAATTACCCGACTGCACCCAGGCAAGTCCTCAAAATTACCCGACTGCACCCAGGCAAGTCCTCAAAATTACCCGACTGCACCCAGGCAAGTCCTCAAAATTACCCGACTGCACCCAGGCAAGTCCTCAAAATTACCCGACTGCACCCAGGCAAGTCCTCAAAATTACCCGACTGCACCCAGGCAAGTCCTCAAAATTACCCGACTGCACCCAGGCAAGTCCTCAAAATTACCCGACTGCACCCAGGCAAGTCCTCAAAATTACCAGACTGCACCCAGGCAAGTCCTCAAAATTACCAGACTGCACCCAGGCAAGTCCTCAAAATTACCAGACTGCACCCAGGCAAGTCCTCAAAATTACCAGACTGCACCCAGGCAAGTCCTCAAAATTACCCGACTGCACCCAGGCAAGTCCTCAAAATTACCCGACTGCACCCAGGCAAGTCCTCAAAATTACCAGACTGCACTCCTCAAAATTACCAGACTGCACCCAGGCAAGTCCTCAAAATTACCAGACTGCACCCAGGCAAGTCCTCAAAATTACCAGACTGCACCCAGGCAAGTCCTCAAAATTACCAGACTGCACCCAGGCAAGTCCTCAAAATTACCAGACTGCACCCAGGCAAGTCCTCAAAATTACCCGACTGCACCCAGGCAAGTCCTCAAAATTACCCGACTGCACCCAGGCAAGTCCTCAAAATTACCAGACTGCACCCAGGCAAGTCCTCAAAATTACCAGACTGCACCCAGGCAAGTCCTCAAAATTACCAGACTGCACCCAGGCAAGTCCTCAAAATTACCAGACTGCACCCAGGCAAGTCCTCAAAATTACCAGACTGCACCCAGGCAAGTCCTCAAAATTACCAGACTGCACCCAGGCAAGTCCTCAAAATTACCAGACTGCACCCAGGCAAGTCCTCAAAATTACCAGACTGCACCCAGGCAAGTCTTCAAAATTACCAGACTGCACACAGGCAAGTCCTCAAAATTACCAGACTGCACCCAGGCAAGTTTTCAAAATTACCAGACTGCACCCAGGCAAGTCTTCAAAATTACCAGACTGCACCCAGGCAAGTCTTCAAAATTACCAGACTGCACACAGCAAGTCTTCAGCAGTGTCAAAACCGCATATACCTTTAACTGTACTGAGGTTACTCAACTCTCTAATTCAACTGTACTGTATCAACACCTGGTAGACGAAGGTGTAGGATATCAACTAGGGTATGTAACACCCTTTAACTGGCCTACTCGCCAAAAATAGAATCTTACTTTATGTACGTGTGTACTTTCTGTCTGTACGCCGTATCTCATGGAAGTCCGGCGCTTCCCGATAGCTGAGGATACCAACTAGGGTACGTAACCACCTTAAACTGGCCTAAAGCCAAAAGAAAGTCTTACTTTGTGTACTTGTATGTACGTCTGTACTTGTACTTGTACCCGCGTCTCATGGAAGTCCGGCGTTCCCCGATAGCTCACACGTCTGCCCTGCGTTAGAGGTCCCCGGGACGTAACGGTCGGTGCCCTTGGACGTGGCTACCTTCGGCTTACTGCTCGGGTACACCGATACCAGGACGACCCTCCCCTCAGTCGGTGGGTTGTCTACGTTGTAACCGGTGGTGGTGGAGCTTCGTCGCTCGACACATGGAATCACTGCTCAGATTCGTATCGCCCTCTCGCCAGCTCCGGTTGTTCAGTCTCGCTATAGCAACCTTCCTTCAGCGTGGCTCTTGGTTCTCGCAATCAGTAGCAGAACGGCGTGGAATCTCTAGTCTCAACTTGGCTTAAGCAACAGTTCGTCAACTGGATCAGCCTCAGCAGCAGTAACAGCAATAGCAGCAGCAGCCCACTGGCCGCTTAGGGTGGGGAATATATACACACACCTCTGTGGTAAACAGGCCAGGTGTGTGTACTATGACCCGTGCATGAAGTTCGAATAGTTCGTGGCTCACGCTTCTCCACGGAATACATGCCACAGCAGTAAGTTTCTGACTGTGGTTGGGGGATCAAAATACCCACACCTGTCACCCAGGACTAGGTGCAAGCACTGCCTATACGTGGAATCTGCTAAACTCGCGGTCCATGATTTCTAAGAAACGCATTTGACACGTCAACAACATGTTCTGTCCTACCCCCATCCCTGCTCTACCCCCTTATCTGCTACAGTCACGATAAACAACTCGTTGACGAACTTCATCTAGATGAGTCCCGATAAGTACCTCTACTACTCGTTGACGAACTTCATCTTGAAATTTCACGATAAGCCACTCTCCTACTTGTCGGCAGATTCACAATTGAGGGAAACACGTGATCACGTGCCCATGTCTAGAGAATGTCAGCAGTAATTTCATGAAAGCCAGTGACATCTGCTATCACCGACACTCAAAGCCTCGGACCTTTCTTCGCACATTTTGCGAGATTTTGGAACCTCTTCTGTTTTGATAAAATCATCTTTACAAGGCAACACAACCACTAAATTATGGAAATAATGATAACAACAATCATGAATTGGCTTACACATTATCTTTTGACTGCTTTCACTTTTCTACATGTGTATATTTTTATTAAAGTTGAGTTTTGTGTATATTAATAAAAATGTTACTTGTAAAAAATAAAATACTTTATTTAATACTTATCAATATGTTTAAGCACTTAACTAAGATACCCCCACGTAAACATGGCAGCTGCAGCAACAAACAAATCCTGCAGATCACCTATATTTTAAGAAATCTCCTATTTTAAAGGAAAGCTATATTACAATAAGGTACTAAGGGGTGTACCAGGACAAACCAGAGGACTGCAGGCTAACATCTCTGTATCCAGCAATCATTCTTCAAGTATAAAAAGAATCCCGCAGACAATCATTCTTCAACCATGAAAAGGAACCACCCAGGAAAACAATTCGTAACAAAAAATTTAAATAATGAGGAATAATTTGAGGTGTGGTAGGAAGAAATGGAGCAAACACTTTGAACGGTGTATACTGTGGAATGGAAAGAACAGAAAATCTGAGACAACTTACAGGTATTGTCATCAAGCTGGCAGATACAGAAACTAAACTACTGGTCGCTCAAAAGAGATCGTTAATTAAAGGTAAAGACTCATGTAGGACAGGTGAAAAGTTGTCTCGTAGGTAACTGCAGAAACATTTGTAGTGGAAGCGTGCAGATCGAATATGGTTTGGACCACCTAACCCACAATGTACAGCTCTGCCATTTGCAGATATTTCATGATCTGAGAAATCTTGTTGCAGCCTATGGTACCGAAAACAAAATATTGGGTATGTAAGCAGATGCTATACTAACAAAGAAAGTTATACACACCATAGAAACCAGTACAACATTTCACATATTTAAAGACATTCAAATGACAGCCAGAGTGGGGATCTTTTTTGTGCAAAATTTGAAGGTGGACGATGATCATCTAGCGATACTCTACCAGGTGCAAGGAAAATCCTATGCAAAGCTACAGGATAATTATTTTTTTCTTTTTTTTCTTCCCTTCTTTTTTATTTAGTAGATACAGTTCACATAACTTGGCATCACGCACCCCTTTCATTCTTAAATTGAAGAGACAAATATCTCTATGGCACATCTTAACTACAGCTGAAGATCAACAGTCTCCACTTTCCTTCACCTTCATGTGCGAGCTCGTCAAAGTGTCACGTGTCTGTAATTTGTTGTATGTGTGCTGGGGTAAGTGTTGGTAGGACTTATTACACTTGGTGAGAAAGGAAGCGTTGAGATGTGAGGTACAGTTGATGCTGATCTGTTGTAGCTCATCTGTTACATAGCCAACATGACTTGGCGATGACAGCAAGTTTGTTTCTGGACAGACCAATGTGTACCTCTCGGTGTGGAATGTTTTCCTACGGTAACATGGCAACAATCTTGCAAGGAGACAGACGAACGTTTTTAAAAACACACACACGCACGTGCGTTCCCCCTCCCCTCTCCACACGAACGGTGAAGGTAACGGTGCGGTAAGGGAAAGGTATTATTTGTTAGCCTCTCAAGTCCAAAGTCCATTTCATGCGGAAGATGCGCGTCAATTAATCAAAACGAAATCTCCCCTTACTGCTGTCGGCGGTAAATAGACTTTGCCATCGAGTCCTGCCAGCCCATGGGCACAAGCACCAAGCGGACTCATTGCCGAGCGATTTAATAATTAATAAGCACTGCATTTCAAACAGAGGGCGCGTGGCCCACACTCGGCACTTGAGCAATCGCCGCTCAATGGCAGGCTGTCTTCTGGCACTCGATGGTGCTACAAGTGCCAGTTAATGCCTCCTTCCTCTTCCCCCTTCCCCCCTCGCATTCCCGCTTCTTTGGCGGCATCCCACACCCATGGGTTCTCTCCCCCGTGCGAGCAGGCTCTTCACTCCCCTCCTATCTTGCCGCGGAGATGTCATTTATTCATGAGCCAGTGGAGTTTTTCTCTGTCCCGTAGTGACTTCATTCGCCCAGTAACTTTTTGCCTCCTTTGTGAAAATTTTTTCCCACTTTGACTCGAGACCTTTCAAGGACACAGAGAAGGAGGGAGAGAAGGTTCACGAATGTATGCTAAAGGCTGATTCCGCCTCCCTCCCTCCCTTCGTCCTCCTCGTCTGTAGCGCCCATCCTCCCGAAACAACTTAGTGGCTTAAGTTCTGACGCCGGGACCGCAGTGGACAAATGGCGCCCCCTGGCGTCACATGATTGCCGGAAGTTTGTGGACACCAGAGGCGGGTGGCGAGTTAAAGATTTATGTCTGAGAAATTGATGAAAGCCGCTCTTGTGTACGCACAGCAGCTACGGCGCTTGGTCAGGGCCCGCATGGCCCCCGCATGGCCCACCTATTGACCGTGGCAATGCCAGGCGTGGCGGGCACGCGCATCCCTCCACTTGCTGCCGCCAGGCTGTACGGGCCAGCGAGCAAGATTACAGATCGAAGCCCAACGGCGGCTCTTTTGTAACGAGAATAGGTGCAGAGGAGACTATCATTCCGGTGATTAATTACAGGTACCCGTTTCCTCTCAGCCCCACTGGACTGGAAATGTCTTGGAGGCGACTCCTGTACCACGTGCATGTCGAGCGTCAGGGGGGGGGGGCATGAAGGGACGCTGCAAAGATCGAAGCTCGGGCAGGACAAAGTTTTTTACCTTGTAGATGAGCATTTTGTCATGAGAAACTGTTGGAGCAGACATCGTAGAGCAAGACAACTCATCGATGTTTAAGCGTTAAACTTGTATTTTCAAAGCTCCCGAACAGCCTATCTGGTTAGAGGGTACATTTATTAATGCACTCACTCACTCAGTCATCCACTTTCATCGTTTTTCTTCCTCCTGTTTATTGATCTGTTTATTTGCACAGATGTTGTTCTCGCTATTAACAGCCACACATACTTAAAGCTTCACGAGATCAGGACTGTCATGGTGACAGGCGCCTTAGCCACTGCGCCATCAGGTTTCCCAAAACAACGGGTCACACACTCGGGCAGGACTTTTTCTCTTGTGTTTTGCTGACGAACTGAGGAAAATAATCCAAGCTCTAACTGAAAGGCAAAGAATGAAACAGTTGTAAGATAATAATCGACTTACAATGTCTTTTTTAAATGTCAAAGAGGCTGAGTGTCGAGGCCCAGACTTTGATGGACTTTCACAGACTGATTGGGTCATCCCGGGTATCGGGTGGCAGGAAGTGAGATAACTTCACGAAAGGTAGTACTCTGGTTGATACAAAATGAACTATATCTGAAGACTGAAATAAAGTTAACAACCTCTTACACATAAAACATCAAGCAATTCAGACAGGAAATACAAACTCGATATCGTCTGCCTTTTGTTCATTTTCATTCTTGATATTAAATTCCTTGTACACGCAGGGCATGAGGTTGTTCTGTTAAGCTGTAGCAAACTGTATTTTAGTAAAGGTGCCAGAAAAATACGACTATTTCTGTCAAATCATCTGTCTGCTGACATGTAAGTTCATTGGACTTAATGTTAATCAAGCCGTTAAAAAATTGGGGAATGGATCGGGGAAAAGGAAGGGGAAGTAATCCTTCCTCACTTGAGAAAGTCACCTTTCATTTCCTATGTCTTATGCTTTCTTACATAGTGCTGGTGAAAACGGTTTTATTTCAGTAGCTTTGACAGATAAAAATTATAGTCGAAACAATATGCATGTCTCTGTTATTCTATCCCACTCAAAAAAGAATAAATAATTAAATAATAAAAAAATTTTTGGGTTTGATTTGGAACATATTTTATCTTCAACATCGTTTCCTCATCATTTTGATTAATAAAGCATGGATTTATCGTCTTCTGGAAAGAGGCTACACTTTAAAGGAATTGAATTTTGAATCTCGCACTTCTTATTTTTTTGGGGGGAGGCGGGAAAAATAGCGAATTTTGTGTAATTTTAGCTACTCACAAAACTGATTCAAAATTTTAAAAATTAAACTCATACAGTCCGTTGTTTGACAGATTTGCTGGCTTGCAATAAATAACCGCTGAGAGGGAAGAGAATATTGTAAAGTTGTAAAGCAATAGGGCTAACTATGACAATGACAATAGGTGTACTGCTACAAATGATATTGCCTTGATTGAAAACAACGTTTGATTACTTGATAACAACCTCCATACGAAACAGTACTTCTCAGTATTTCATTCAACACAATGGTACTGAACCTGCTTGTTGTTCTTTGTCATCAACACTCTCACAGTTCTCACGTGCTGGGCTTTAAGAATGCGAACTAAACCATTTGTATTCATTTGAATATTCAAAAATGGAACGATCAAGATTCTACACACTCACACATAACAGAATAAAGATCTCCGAAAAACTAGAGAAAAACTAGCGACCCCTTCGCGTGCTACAAATTTTCAGAAGCCGCCTCAGTCCCCACATTTTGTTGTTGCTCTAGTGTGAAAAGTCAAGAAAAACAAAGTTGTAATGTGTATTGGATGTTGAATTGGTTTGTTAACAATGGACACATTGTGATTTTCCCAGTAAGCACAGATGTGGTTTAGATAGTTCTCGCACAGCAATGACTGGAAGTGAAAAGTCGAATGGTTAGAGCCACTGACGTCTCCACTTAAAGGCGCCAGGGTTCGATACCCGCGAAGCGCAGTTCACTTCTCTCCCCCCCCCCCCGCACCCCGTCTACCTGGCTGTCGGGATCATGGATACCTGACTCTGACTCCACAGATGGGTGGGGAAGGTAGGAGAGGACTCTCCGCATTCACATAATTATACTACCACCCACCCTCACATATAGCAGGCTCCCGAGAAAAGTCAAGTCTTTAACTCTTCACTCCCCAGCGACTTGAACCAATGGTTAGGGGACGACTTTTTTTGGGGTTTTTTTTTTTTTTTGAAATAACGATGAGCCGACATCAAAACCAGAAAAGTTCAAACCAAAACTTGGTGTTAAGGTCACATGCATGTATAATTCTTCAAAAAGGCGGATAGCAGCAAGTTTCTACACGGTGGGGGTGGGTGGGTAAAGGGCATGGCCGATATGTTTGCGTGATGTTCTGTTCCTGGGGAAAGCCGTACAGGTGAGATATTGGGTAACAAGAGTTCGTTAGTAACGTGGCACCGCCCCCCCCCACCCCCGTGTCTTTGATGCAAGCGACAATCGCGGCAGACAAATGGCGGTTTATCGAGAACAAGTCACGTGATACGTTGCGCACACATAATCACCGGAAGTTCGTCGTGCCCTCTAGGGGTCGTGTTTCCAACTCAGCGGGAAGATGACCAACGACGATGAGATAGATCGACGTCGTCGATTATGGCGCCTCAAGCAAGGGTAAGCCGCCAGAGGGCGGTGCAATACCCTGACGCTTTCAAGCCGTTCTTGTCTGAGAACAGAAGCTCGCCTGTGTTTTCTAAGACCTTGTCATCGTTTTATCGAATGAAGCCGGAGCAGGTTCTGAAAGGCCACTTTATTCACAACCGTTTGGAAGCTAGCTTGTCTTGCCTCCACACACAGCCGCTTGTTTGTCAGGCTTGGCATCGCACAAAAATTGTCTTTCAAAGAGGAGAAAGGCTTCAGGATGGAAGGAAGACTTTTTTTTGCGCCTCCTTTATTGATTGAGTGGCAACGCTGGCTCCCGCGCGGTGGCTTGTGGGATGGACCCTGGTCTCAGCCACTCGCACGAGTGTTTGCTCTCTGCGCAAACCAGACAGACTCTGCGACTGGCGGTGGCTAATGATGACATCGCAAGCTCCTCTAAGCAAATGAAGGCCTGATGAAGATGACTTCCTGTTGCCTAAAACCAACCTTAGCTTGCCAGCAGCTGCCCGCTTGCCAGCAGTTTGATGACACTAAAGCATTTAAGGCCAACATCTCCACTCGAAATAAACGTCCGCCATTTTCAGTCGCTTATTTGTCTTTTGCTGTAGTGAACAGAAACTGGCCGGTGCCTTTATTCTTGTTGTCATGGTGACAGTTTATCGAGAAGAGCATCGGTGATGCTATTTAATTTCTTCACACGAGGGGAGGAGAAGTCAGTGGACAAGCAAATGTTTTAGTTCACTAAGTCGCCACGAACTTTATCCGGGTGTTAAGGAAGTTGGGTTAAAGTGGACAGAACTCTTTGAGAACGATTTAACATTCGTATTTAACATTTTTATTCCCTGCTATTGACTAAATGTGACAGCCCTGGAAAAAAACACAAATCATGTTTGCTAAAAACTGAGTTTCCTATGCGTGGCTGCACATGGAATGTAAAAAGCAGCCTAACGGGTAGATTTGTGCAGCTGCCACGTGAATGAAAACACACGACAATTAAAAACAATGAGCCACTTCCTTCGACATGCAAGCTGTTCCTCAACAGGTACGTGGTTCCTCTCCCGCTGTGGCCCGGAAATTAACGTCGGAAGTACCGTTCAGTTCGATAATTCAGACGATGTCAAGAGTTAACTGCCCTGCGAGGTCCGATAGCCTTATGAGAGACTGCCTTTGCTCTGTCCCTCATCGCCAAAGTCTAGCTGCCCGACGATGGTGGGGCCCAGCTACTCTGACAGACTGTCCCTTACATAACTTTTAAATAACTTTAGATAAGCGCTGCGTTGAGCAGTTGACAACTTTCACCTGTAGGAAGAACTGAGTTACAGGTATGAGATGTTGACAACTTACACCTGTAGGAAGAACTGAGTTACAGGTATGAGATGTTTACAACTTTCACCTGTAGGAAGAACTGAGTTACAGGTATGAGATGTTTACAACTTACACCTGTAGGAAGAACTGAGTTACAGGTATGAGATGTTTACAACTTACACCTGTAGGAAGAACTGAGTTACAGGTATGAGATGTTTACAACTTACACCTGTAGGAAGAACTGAGTTACAGGTATGAGATGTTTACAACTTACACCTGTAGGAAGAACTGAGTTACAGGTATGACATGTTGACAACTTTCACCTGTAGGAAGAACTGAGTTACAGGTATGAGATGTTTACAACCTTCACCTGTAGGAAGAACTGAGTTACAGGTATGAGATGTTTACAACCTTCACCTGTAGGAAGAACTGAGTTACAGGTATGAAATGTTGACAACTTTCACTTAAAGACGATTTGAGTGGAAGTAGGGCACACAAAGTGTTAAAGACATTAAAACAGACATGGGTACATGAAGTTCTGAGAGTTTTTACTCACACAGTGTACAGAAAGTGTTCAAGAAGTTGTGCGGAACACAAATGGTAAACAAAAATAAAACTTGAGCCACGGTGCGTGTCGCGCCTGCGGTTGAGGTTCAGAAACTGAAAACATCATCTCCATCAGCTTGTGATGTTGTTGTTTCGCTGATGTGCTGCTGGCGTCTCTTCCATCAGATAGGAAAATATTGATCCTCATCAACATAGGCAACTGTCTGACTTGAAATCCTGTGATCGGTGAGAAGACAATGAACTTTTCATATTCACTACGCATGTGTGTGTGTGTGTCTCTCTCTCTCCACACACACACACACACACACACGATCCTTTTTACGTAACAACAGTCAAAAGACTGCGTTGCATGAATGTGTACATGTGTACTACCCGTATATTTTTATTCGCCCAAGTCACGAGTTCCAGCAGGCCTACTACATGACTGCACCTGTATGTCACTTGTCACGTGTCGTCACGTTTCGGAGTTGGAAAAGCAGCTAATTGATTACACCGTTCAAGAGACCAGCCACTGGAACGGACAGATACACGCCAATCGACCCCAGTGCACCCCTGCTTTAAAGGCCTGATGGTAACAGAACACGGGTCCCTCCCCTACTACCATCCTGCTCCACCCTGCCTCTCCATCGGTTGCTGCGTATCGAATCGTACGACGCCAGACATTTGACGTTTGACGTCCTCGCACAGCCCTCGGCGTTTGACGTCCTCGACAAACCTTTTCTAAAGACGATTTGAGCTGCGAAGTGCTAGTGTAGGGGAGGGGAGGGGAGGCCTTATACTGTGGAAGATTTGTTGAGGAACGGGAAGTAAAGCTCGCCAGGTTTTTCATCGTCGGGGAGAAAAAGAAAAGCAGTTTGAAAAGAAGAGACATTTCTGGCTACTGCTGCTGCTGCTGGTGGTGGTGGTGGTCTGTTTGCAGCAGTTGCGGCGAGGACCTGACACCGCACGCCCTTGTCGCGCTTGAGCCCCACTCACGCCCCGCGGAGGGCCCGTGGTGCAGCGCCCCCTATTGGTTTGTGGAGAAAGCAAGCAGCTCGCGCGGGTCAAGCGGGAAAGCAGCGGCCCCGTCTCTCAGCCTGATGTCTGAAAAGTGTCCAAACATGCGGCTAAGCTGAAGCTGAAAAGGTGGATGGGCGCTGGGAAGGAGATTGATGAATCATTAATGGCCACGCCAGCAGGCAATGGGGCGAACATTAACGACAACAAACATGTTTAACGTCGGCAAGTAGCACGTATGCACGCGCGCGCCTGCGTGCACACACACACACACACACTCTCTCTCTTTCTCTCTCAATCACTCACACACGCAGCGAAAGTATTTTACAAGACATTTCCGTCTATGGATTTTCTTTTCTTGCGTGCTCTCGGTTGTAGATGATAGAATGATGATACCACTTAGCACGTGACTATTTCTTGGATAGACTGGCGTGGGGGGGGGGCGAGGGGTCAAATGTCATCACTTTCTCACAGACACGAATGATGAGATCTCACAGTCATGAAGAACTCACATGGTTTGCAAGGTCTACAGCCAGTCTACAAGCACTTGGTGATTGTACAAAACGTATTTTGTATTTTTATAGTTTAAGTATGTTTAGACCACCAACGGTCCACTGGTGAGGAGGGGGGGGGTCATACTTCTCCACCAGTGACACGGGACACAGAGTCTCATTAGTCATCCTTTGAACTACAGACACAACAACCTTTACATTGATGTGCAATGGCAGGCATCCAAAGATGACGAGTTTAATTGGTGAGCACAATCGGACTTCACCTGCAACAACAATGCGGCGTGTGTAACAGGAGAGCAACGTGTGAAAACACTGGAGGGAGGAGGACAGGATTTGTTTGCTGGACTTGGCAGCTACAGGTTCTGATGAACCACTTTGTTTCCTCAGAAAAGAACTCGAAGCGAGGGGACGAACTGCAGTCCCGGAAGCTGGAGAAAGTTTTTTGCCTGCTGGAGTAGGGGATGAGGGGATGAGGGGCTGTTGCCTGTTGGAGAAGGGGATGAGGGGCTGTTGCCTGCTGGAGGAGGGGATGAGGGGCTGTTGCCTGTTGGAGAAGGGGATGAAGGGCTGTTGCCTGCTGGAGTAGGGGATGAGGGGATGAGGGGCTGTTGCCTGCTGGAGAAGGGGATGAGGGGCTGTTGCCTGCTGGAGTAGGAGATGAGGGGATGAGGGGCTGTTGCCTGTTGGAGAAGGGGATGAGGGGCTGTTGCCTGCTGGAGGAGGGGATGAGGGGCTGTTGCCTGTTGGAGAAGGGGACGAGGGGCTGTTGCCTGCTGGAGTAGGGGATGAGGGGATGAGGGGCTGTTGCCTGTTGGAGAAGGGGATGAGGGGCTGTTGCCTGCTGGAGTAGGGGGTGAGGGGTTGTTGCCTGTTGGAGGAGAGTGTCGCGGGTTTTTGCATGACGGAGTGCAGGTGACCGAGGGAGTTTGTCTGCTGGAGCATGTGTCACGTGCTTCTCCTCCATGGAGTAACGCACAACAGAAATTACTTTAACAAACCCCTCGAGACACGGAGTTGATGTTGGCAGGTGTAAAAGAGATGGAGCATTTCGGGGTAAAAAAGGTGAAAAATTTAAAAACAAAAAGAGAAATAAGAAAATAAAAGAAAAACGACATGTCTTTTTTAAACGCCCGTACATTTAGGTTTTGTCGAGAAAACTTATCTCAGACAACTTGTGAGATGAATCAGACCCACTATTACCCACAAGAGGCTTAAACTCCAGGAAATGTGAAGTATGTTTCGACCAAATATTGACTTTATACTCACTTTAAGCTTTTGTGGTTTAGTTTTACAAAGAAAATTACTTGCGGTTTGGGAAAAAAAGTGTGAGTGAGAACGATTTGAGACATTTCGGACTAAAAACTGCCGCTCATTTTCTCCTTCCTTCATTTTGCTTCAATTTGGTAATGGAACATTTCTGCCATGACGAGGTGGTGCCACTAATCTGCTGCGGAATAGAGTGGGTGAGAAATTCGTTTTCGACAAAAAAGACCGGCACACACACACACACACACACACACACACACACACACACACACACACACAGAGAGAGAGAAAGGAAGGAAGGGGGAGACAAAAACAAATTTTAAAAGTTAGTAAAAGAAAGTGTTACCAAGGACAGAACCTGACCAAGTCGATGGTGACACATTAGCTTGCGGCTGTTGGTCGTTTTGTTTGCTTCTGAGGTACTTAATGAAATTATGTGGTAATGATCCTAACGATGATGACCATGTTGCTGTGAGTTTATCGCTGATGACCACATTGCTAGTGTCTGGTTTATTTCTCTATAACTAGCGACCATGTCTTTCATTACACTGTCGTTGACTAGCAAACTAATGACTCGCTAGGCTGGTCTCGTGTCTGAAATGTGCCTTCCCTTGCTCCATCTGCAACTTGCGGAATGTGAATGACAATCCATTGGAGGTCGTGTCTTTCTTTCATCAAGCGAGATAATAATAGTAAAATATTGCAATACAACTTGTTTCTCCCTACCGACAGCATCAACAAGAAGCCAGCGCGAGTTGAAAGTAAAAAAGTACATGTACTGGCTTTTTTCCTCCCTACCTACATCAACATACACGGATGTTTGGCTACTGTGCTGCAAAACAATGGAACTCTCTTCCTTTCCATATCCGCCACCTTCCTACAACTGAATCTTTCAAATCTGCACTGAAAACTCACCTCTTCCTTGAGTATTACTCCTAACACAGTCCACACAGTGCTAGTCCTTACCCCCCCCCCTTCCCTCTTGCTTCTTGACTCCTCATCTTTCTCTACAGAATCACTATATTCTATGTTCCTGTTACTTGGTGACTTTTGTGTTTTCTATCTTTGTTTTCTGTTTGTCGTCAGTACTGTCGTTTATTCTTCCGTCCCTCGTGTTCTATCCATGTAGTCCACGTCTCTTCCTTGTTTTAAACGGTAAGAGCATGCTCTCTATGAGTGTCAATATGCGCCATAAACATCTTCATGATGATGATGATGGTGGTATTATTATTATTATTATTTATGTGAGTCTGGTTGGTAGTGGGGAAGAGCGCTGAGTAAACACGTTCTTTATTGTTAGACAGACTGACAGTGTACCCTGTAATGCCATTTATCGAATACATTTCTAACACAATTTGTGTCCGCAAAGAAGTGAAGCATATTTTGGGGGGTCTGGGGTCTTTTTTCAGGTTGCTCTGGATTAATTGCACGGGCTTTGGGCATACTGAAAACCTTAACAATAGCCATCACAAAAGCGACAACAATGACGGTAATAATAACGATAACAACACAGTACTAACGATAATAACTCTAACATTAAAGATAATCATAATAATACAGTGACAGCAATACTAACGATAACAACAATAAGATCAGAACAGGTTTATTAGTGACATTGCACAAGGAATTTGATTTACTTATGGTCGCCACGTGATCGACAAGTAATAAAGATAATATGACCAAAAGTGTCGAACGGTATCTCAGTCACCTAGTAAGACCTCTATTCTCCTCGGGTGCCAGACAAAGTAAGCGTTAAATGTACCCGAGACCCGTGTTACATCCCCTGGGGCTCAAGAAGTAGACAGCTAGTCGATGAGTGGAGTGTACAGACTTATTTCCCTTAGGTGTCGGAGCAAACGTCTAGGAGCGACACCTTGTGTCCGCCAGTCCTCGGTTTCCGCACGAGAGTTGAAAGTTTGTGTGGAGCCAAGTGAATATGCAGATTAGCTGGGTGCGCGAGCGGGGTAAGTACGTTGGGATCAGTTACAGGAGGGCAGGGCGAGGGCTGGCCACCCATGCGTAGCGGCGGCACCCGGTGCTCGTCACGCTTACAAACCCCCAGCGACAGAGGGACAAGCGAACTCGCCCATGATTGATCAAAATTAAAGCTTTTTGATGTTACAGCCGACTGTTCCACTGCTAGTTATTGCTGTGATCGAAGCCACCTATTCGCTTTGTCAATCAATATCATATGTAGCTCATCTATCTCTTTTCTCTGTGTGTGTGTGTGTGTGTGTGTGTGTGTGTGTGTGTGTGTGTGTGTGTGTGTGTGTGTGTGTGTGTGTGTGTGTGTGTGTGTGTGTGTGAAGACAGGCCGGATGCGCGCGGGTGTGACAGGTTGGAAGCAGATCAAATGTTTAAAACAAAAACAGGGTGAAAGACGAGAATGCTGAGAGGTGCACCATTTTCTTGACGAGGCGACACTACATCCTACATTTCCGTTGCGCCACGTCACATATTACATTGGGATCGATGGCCGCTAGAGGGCGGTGCTTTGGAAGAAATGCCTCTCCCTTTTACTTTTCTAGCCTTCATACCTATCTTTCTTTTACTCTGTCTCTCTCTCTCTTTTTCTTACACAGATGCCCACAAGCATACGCAGGCACACACGGTGACTGCGCGCGAGGAGTGATACATAAGGCTAAATGAGGTGTGAGACATCCATCAGTCATGGCGTGCACAATGTAACATTGGTTATTTATGGCTTGGCTAATGTGAGCTAACTTGGTGAGCTGAGTTGTCGTGAGTAATTAAACTGATGTACTTGCGGAGAGGGCGAGGCTTGTCGATGAGGGACACCTCAGCTCTTTGCAGCGCGTGGAGGGCTGACAAACAGTCTTTGGGGGTAGGGGGGAGAGGACAGGGAGAGAGTGTGGGCCTCTTGCTGTTTATATGGTATGTAAGGGGGGGGGAGGCTGGGGTCTGAACAGGACAATGGGAGAACCGGCATGCAGCCGACTTGCTTGTCTTGTCACCACAGGTACCCGGTACATCATTGTTTAGTCAACTTTCTCTTGTCACAACAGGTATCCTGTACATCATCGTGTAGTCAACTTTGTTTGTCTTGTTACCACAGGTACCCTGTACATCATCGTGTAGTCAACTTTGTCTTGTCACCACAGTTATCCTGTACATCATCGTGTAGTCAACTTTGTCTTGTCACCACAGGTACCCGGTACATCATCGTGTAGTCAACTTTGTCCTGTCACAACAGGTATCCTGTACATCATCGTGTAGTCAACTTTGTCTTGTCACCACAGTTATCCTGTACATCATCGTGTAGTCAACTTTGTTTGTCTTGTTACCACAGGTACCCTGTACATCATCGTGTAGTCAACTTTGTCTTGTCACCACAGTTATCCTGTACATCATCGTGTAGTCAACTTTGTTTGTCTTGTTACCACAGGTACCCTGTACATCATCGTGTAGTCAACTTTTTCTTGTCACAACAGGTATCCTGTACATCATCGTGTAGTCAACTTTGTCTTGTCACCACAGTTATCCTGTACATCATCGTGTAGTCAACTTTGTTTGTCTTGTTACCACAGGTACCCTGTACATCATCGTGTAGTCAACTTTGTCTTGTCACCACAGTTATCCTGTACATCATCGTGTAGTCAACATTGTCTTGTCACCACAGGTACCCTGTACATCATCGTGTAGTCAACTTTTTCTTGTCACAACAGGTATCCTGTACATCATCGTGTAGTCAACTTTGTCTTGTCACCACAGTTATCCTGTACATCATCGTGTAGTCAACTTTGTTTGTCTTGTTACCACAGGTACCCTGTACATCATCGTGTAGTCAACTTTGTCTTGTCACCACAGTTATCCTGTACATCATCGTATAGTCAACTTTGTTTGTCTTGTTACCACAGGTACCCTGTACATCATCGTGTAGTCAACTTTGTCTTGTCACCACAGGTATCATGTACATCATCGTGTAGTCAACTTTGTCTTGTCACCACAGGTATCCTGTACATCATCGTGTAGTCAACTTTGTCTTGTCACCACAGTTATCCTGTACATCATCGTGTAGTCAACTTTGTCTTGTCACCACAGGTACCCGGTACATCATCGTGTAGTCAACTTTGTCTTGTCACCACAGTTATCCTGTACATCATCGTGTAGTCAACTTTGTTTGTCACCACAGGTACCCTGTACATCATCGTGTAGTCAACTTTGTTTGTCACCACAGGTACCCTGTACATCATCGTGTAGACAACTTTGTTTGTCTTGTCACCACAGGTACCATGTACATCATCGTGTAGTCAACTTTGTCTTGTCACCACAGGTACCCGGTACATCATCGTGTAGTCAACTTTGTCTTGTCACCACAGTTATCCTGTACATCATCGTGTAGTCAACTTTGTTTGTCACCACAGGTACCCTGTACATCATCGTGTAGTCAACTTTGTTTGTCACCACAGGTACCCTGTACATCATCGTGTAGACAACTTTGTTTGTCTTGTCACCACAGGTATCATGTACATCATCGTGTAGTCAACTTTGTCTTGTCACCACAGGTATCCTGTACATCATCGTGGGGGCCTATTGTATCTTAGTTTCTCTGCTCGTAATCTGTTCAGAAAATCAGGAAATTTTAAACGCTGTCTTGTAAGATTTCCAAAGAAAATGTGTGTTTTCCTTTTCCACAAATTTATATCATATTACGACCAGACTACGGACCGAAAGATGTTGTCTGTTAGACTGATGATGGGCCCCAGCTTGAGTTAGATGTTAATCAGTCTGGAGGAAGCCATCTTCATCATGTGACTGAACAGGTCTCAGTTCGCATCCAGTCAAAATCGCTCTACTGCTAACGTGCACTTCTCTTGTTTTACTTTCGGAAAAAAATCTCGACCGATCACAACACGCGGAAAATTCTGTACTGATGTTTTCCTCAACCATTTAAGCCGGAGGTTGGGTAGAGGTAATAAAACATGAACCAATCTTAAACCACTTCACATTTCTTACCTGTCATGTACAGCGAAACTGGTTAACAGTCTGTCAGGTGAATTCAATTTTATTCAAGTTCGCGGTCACACGACTGTCTAGTGAGTTCTGAATGTTCTTATTATTTTATCAGCACAACCCAACCTCCGATTTTAAGTTTTGCAAAAGCAGCATCGCATAACTCTGTGTTTTAACTGATTCGTTCTCATCAGTTCCTTCCTCTGTAAATAAAAATTATTTTCTGTTTAATATATTCACCTTTAAATTTATCCCTCGTGCATTATTCTTCCTTACCATTACTTTGCATGAAAGAAAAGTGGAGATGATTTGTGCTCTTGTCTCGAGTGTGATCTTTAATTTTCTAATAATTTCATAGACAGACCGGCTCAGCGGTTGGTTGGCGGTTGTAAAAGAAACAAAATGCACGTGTAAGCTACGACCGATGTGGAGTGCATGCAGACTGAGACTGAGACTGTTTTAGTGCGCATGACAAAGATGGCCGACTGGAAACTGTTTATCTTCAGCTGACTGCTGATGTGCTGACAGATGTGATAGATGCTGTACCGAGTCACGCTCCACGCACATACATCATGTTCACGTGCTTTCAGCAAAACACTGCTAGCGATCTCTTTTGTTGTTGGCTATAACCAGGCTACTTTGACAGTGGCCAGTGATTTATTCTATCGTCCACAAAGACACACGCACGGACGCGCACACACTCACACACACACACACACACACACACACACACACACACAGACACACAGACATGTGCGGACGTGGGCTCGCGCTCCTGAAAGGTCAAACATGCAGCTGCACGCACGTGGAGGATTTCTGTCTCCGCCTCTCCGACAGATTAAAGAGCGGAACAAGAGCAGCTGTGGAAACCACTGGGGTGCATAGCCTCCTAAGCTCCTGTAACACACCGGAACCAGCCAAGCGTGCAAAGCTGCCCGGCGCTCGGCGATCCTTCTTACTTCACGGATGGTTTACACGATGACAGGTGTACAACACTTCAATGGCAATGAAACCATGCAGTACCTGACCTGCTGTCACCCCTCCCCTCCCCTTCAAACCCTTACCACCACCACCACCACCACCACCACCACCCCCTAGCGTGCACTTGTCTAATAATCAGCCACAATGCCGGAGCAATTGAATTGTAAGGACAAGGACTTTACGGGGACAAGGAAAGTGTTTTAGTTCTATCGAGTAATGTTTAACATCCAAACCACTTGCAATGGACGACAGCGCCTATTGTTTCTCTAGACTGATAAGAGGGTCACGCGACACCATGCAGGCTGGTGGGGGTGGGGGTGGGGGAGAGAACGAGCGGAAAAAGGAGGGAAATAAATGTCAAAGGTCGCGTGCATGCCATTAACCGAGCGACAGCATGGCTGCGGTGAAAGTTTGAGTGAAGGTAATCGAAAGTGCCGATTTTTGTTTTTTTTTTACTATTTTAATACACTTTAGAGGCTTCCTGTTGATACAAATTATTCTGGGGGAAAAAAAAGGCGTCGCAAAGCAAACAAGAGGAGACAAGCAAAAAGGAGGCACGTGGTTTATGAGACAAAACGGTTCCTGGTGTGTTTTATGGCGACTCCCACTCGCAGTTCACTTCCTGGCAGATTAGGCTTTTAATACTTTTCTCTAAATCGTTAAATTGTAGCAGCGTGCGCCGTGAAAGCTCAGATGGAGTGGTGGACTTGGTGATGGAGACCCACTACCAGCAACTTGTCCAATTCTGACAGACGCCGAGATAATTTAATCGTTGATCCGAGCACTCTGTCTTTTCTCCTCTTCCCTCAACTGCATTTTGTGCCTGAACAAATTCCACATTAATAATAATAATAGACACGCACGCACACGCGCGAGAAAATAAAACCCACACTAAACCATGTGATTGAGAAAAACAAAAGCTTGTATCGACAACAGCGGCAAACATGAAGGAAGTGCACTCACCAAGAAAGGGAAATGGAGGGGTGGAGGGGCTAGCGGAAGGGTTAGCTGTCATGAAAGGTATTTTCAGGTGAGTTCTGAGACCGGAGTTGAAAGCTTCGATCGTAGTCACGGTTCGAAGAGAAAAAAAGGGGGTAGCCTTGCAAACGGTGAGGTAGGAGGAGACAGGTCAATTTTCTGTTGTCTGATGCGGACCACGGAACTCGAATCCCGCCTTGTTAGACTTTATTACCTGAGTTCTACCTGTCTACTGGGGGCGAATCCACATTTTACTTAACCCCACCTCCCCCTCCCCCACTCTAAAACGCGGGTTTCCATATCCATGGTTCCATATCCATATCCACGTCCCAAATGACTAGTGGGGTGCAGTAGTCCAAATGTCTGAGTGAAGCTGAGTGCATTATACGTTTCCTACCAT
The DNA here is from genome assembly GCA_004794655.1 of Marisa cornuarietis. Classification (NCBI taxonomy): domain Eukaryota; kingdom Metazoa; phylum Mollusca; class Gastropoda; order Architaenioglossa; family Ampullariidae; genus Marisa; species Marisa cornuarietis. The sequence continues at coordinate 3,744,018 of SMMW01000044.1, forward strand.
CTCTGCTGGAATACCCGTGTACCCGTGTACCCGTCTTCTGTTTCTAGAGACATACGCCTACAAACATCATTATGCAGAGGTTAACAACACTGACCACAAGATCGTACATGGATACATTTATTGTGTCAAGGTCTCAGCAGGTAGGGTAACTGGGATCATATGTTAATTAGGCTTATTTGTGTACACACGTGACGTCACGAGTTGACCTCTTCCTATACTCAACAGTGAGTTACCCTGTCACTGGAAAAACTGGGATTTTATTAGACTTTCAATACATCATTCCAGCGGCTTTTGCACCATTTGCATAGAAACATAGACGAACACGATGTGACAGTAACATAGAGTGAACACGATGTGACAGTAACATAGACGAACACGATGTGACAGTAACATAGAGTGAACACGATGTGACAGTAACATAGACGAACACGATGTGACAGTAACGAGCGAGTGAACACGATGTGACAGTAACATAGACGAACACGATGTGACAGTAACATAGAGTGAACACGATGTGACAGTAACATAGACGAACACGATGTGACAGTAACATAGAGTGAACACGATGTGACAGTAACATAGACGAACACGATGTGACAGTAACATAGAGTGAACACGATGTGACAGTGAACACGATGTGACAGTAACATAGACGAACACGATGTGACAGTAACATAGAGTGAACACGATGTGACAGTAACATAGACGAACACGATGTGACAGTAACATAGAGTGAACACGATGTGACAGTAACATAGAGTGAACACGATGTGACAGTAACATAGAGTGAACACGATGTGACAGTAACATAGAGTGAACACGATGTGACAGTAACATAGAGTGAACACGATGTGACAGTAACGAGCGAACACGATGTGACAGTAACATAGACGAACACGATGTGACAGTAACATAGAGTGAACACGATGTGACAGTAACATAGAGTGAACACGATGTGACAGTAACATAGACGAACACGATGTGACAGTAACATAGAGTGAACACGATGTGACAGTAACATAGACGAACACGATGTGACAGTAACGAGCGAGTGAACACGATGTGACAGTAACATAGACGAACACGATGTGACAGTAACATAGAGTGAACACGATGTGACAGTAACATAGACGAACACGATGTGACAGTAACATAGAGTGAACACGATGTGACAGTAACATAGACGAACACGATGTGACAGTAACGAGCGAACACGATGTGACAGTAACATAGAGTGAACACGATGTGACAGTAACATAGAGTGAACACGATGTGACAGTAACATAGACGAACACGATGTGACAGTAACATAGAGTGAACACGATGTGACAGTAACATAGAGTGAACACGATGTGACAGTAACATAGACGAACACGATGTGACAGTAACATAGAGTGAACACGATGTGACAGTAACATAGAGTGAACACGATGTGACAGTAACATGGAACAGGACAGGGTGAATAGAGGTAATTTGCTGCATGGAACTTGATTTGGCGATGTGACGACTGTCGTCGGTCTTACGGTTCCCAGACGAGGACGGCTGGCAAAACAATATTTTCCGCTCTTGTCCCAAACCTCAAACCCACAAAGATCACGTGGCCTCGGGCCTAGCTACTAGTCTTTGACTGAGCAGACGTTTGTTTCGATTGAAGCATCGTACTGTGAAGAGAGACTACATTTTAAATATTTCATTGAGTGTGTGGACAGGGGTGAAATGAATCTTGTAACTTGTAAGTGCTCCCTTCCTACCCGAGAACTCTGGCAGCCAGCAGACCGCCTCCTTCCTTCAAACAGCCATTAATAATCAAGTCACGTGTCGCCAACATTTCATAATTTTCATGGACATAATTTTTGCGCACTACCTTGAAGCGAAGATTTCCCGGGGGAGAAAATCTCATTTAAAATGCTACACTACAATTAGCAAGCTAGGCAAAACAAAAAGAATAAACAACATGAAGAAATAAAAAAAACTTGTATTCATGCCTAAGAATAAAAATGTCTCGACGGGACAGCGGGACTTTGCATGGCTGCCCTCTCTGCTACAAAGAAAGGGCGGAAAAAACTGCAGGAGAGAGAGAAAGTAGTTCCAGCTATGCTAAAGTGCACATAAAACAAGTAACACAGGTGCAAAACAGTTGCCCGGCGGGAAAGTTGTCGAACTTCCTCTCAGCACAGATGGCGTTGCCTAGATTTCCTTCCTTTTTTCCCCTCGTTTACTTTCTTTTTTATTTTTTTATTTTTATTTATTTTTATTTTTTTTTTGTCTCTTCACTTTTTGGTTTTCTTAGTTGTTTTTTTTTTTTTTGTTTTTTGTCAAAGTGAAACGTTTGTCGACCTTATATCCACGGGTGCATGGCCTGCACTTAAAGGTCTCGTGAAGTGCAATTTCTTTCTGCTGGCCGAGGAGAGGTCAGTGCGAGACACTATTGTCCGATATCTATGTGAATACCTCCTCCCAATCCCTTCTCCTCCAACATCACCATGTACAAGAATAGGTCGAAAAGAGGATTGTACAGTGATAAGTGGAGGCTGTCAAGTCTTCAGTCAGTGGAAGAGCTGGGTAGATATGTTAATTAGTGTTAATTAGACACAATAGTTGACAAGGACGAGGGGAAACTCTGTCCGTGCAAGTTCATGCATGCGTGCGTCTCGAGGGCGGAAATGTGGTTTGAGAAATAGCATGGTGTACTGAGTTTGCCTCCGTCATGAGAACAAAATGAAATGACAAAGAGCTCCACCACAACACAAAAGCGCTGGTCACATACGTGGAAACTTTAGTCACGTGACGTAGCCTTCTCGCTTCTGAAACACCGTCGTCTTTTCTCCATTCTCTCCTTGTTATCTTATTTTACTTATGTGTTACTCAATGCTGATTCAGTATAGCTGATCTTTAAGTATATATCCACTTTTTTTTCTTGCTTCCCTTTCACCGTGTGTGTGTGAGTGAGAGAGAGAAAGAGAGAGAGTGATATTCCACACTGCCTATTATTAACTCGTTTGAAGAGGCCGGACATTACTCATCTCCAGAAGATACAACCTGCCTTCAGTTCTTGTTCATCTTCAAGAATTGTTGGACTGTGTGATGAGGAATTCGAGACACAAGAGAAATAGAAAACAAAACCCTCCGTGCAAAAAAACGTCGGCGCTGTGGTCTGTAAATCCAATTGGGAAAGTGACCGCAGCGAGCAGCTAATGAAAGAGCTGTAAATCACATTAAAAACATTACGAGCTGAAATTTAATCCCCTGCGTATTCATACAACAAGGTTTGTTAAAGAATGTTACGAGTTAATTAAAGAAATGGCAGCGCCCTCTTCCGCGCGTGGGGTCAAGGCCACATGCGGGATCTTCCGGATGGCAACATAAAGTTGTGTCCCCTCACGTCGGCCGCAGCTGCAGTTGCCTCCCCTCTATCCTTCGCCTCTCCTCCCTTGCCCCCTCCCCCCCCCACCGGTGCATTCTCTTCGGAAGCACGTGAGGTAGACACCAGCGCCCGCACACATTTCTTTCTCCCACTGCCTTCTAGCCACGCCCTCCCTTCCCAGCATGCCCTGGGGACCCGGAGACGGAAGTCCGCCTTGACGCATGTCAAAGCCCGGCTCGTTTTTTTATTTTTTTTTTCTTCTTCTTTTCCTCACTTCGTTCATGCCCGGCATGTCTCATGGGCTCGCTGAAACTGATGTACGCGAACTTCCCACCGCTTGGCCACAAAACCAAGTCAGTGTTGGTGTGGACCTGCACTACATACGGGCTTTTGTGACCTCGCACTAAACACCACTTCCTGGGAACTTGTATTATACGCCGCTTACAAGGCAGAGCATTACGTCCGGGTTCTTTGGGGTTTGAATGAGATGCTGTTCACAGTGTTAGTGACTGATGAGTGATGACAGCGGGCGGGTGGATTTCAGGTGGAGGCTGTTGCTTGTTTTCACGCGGATCCAACTGATGAACTTTTGTTCTGCGTGTCGCAATATGTCTGCCTGCCACGGGTGCAGGTCCGCAGAACTTTTCGTCTCTTTGACAAGCGCATGCTTGATTGGCCTGTAAGTAGGCTACAGCCTCGACATGAAATCCAGTCCTGCTGCAGGTCTTACGCAGTTCCTTACACAGGGTTCAGCGCGAGGTCAGGGTCGAAGCTTACCTTTCGTGTCAAGCTTCTCCTCTGTCTTCTCCTCTGTTTCTCCCACCCCCCCCTCTCCAACGCCACCACTAGGTGCTCGAGCCTTCGACAACGCCCTCAACTATGCAAGGGGGGTCAGAAGCGTGGCTCGTGAATAAAGAAATGTGCCGCCGGGCCTTCTTATTAAATGAATATGTTGTGCCAGGGTTTGACAAGGGAAGTAACCGAGACTCACGGAAGTTAACCAAATGTTGCAGAGTGACGATTAAAAAGTTCTCATGACTTGTGCTCTGTGTACATGTGTCCACTGTGTGCTTAGGAGAACAAAATGTCAGGGCAACAATGAGGCTGGGACTGGGTTGTGGTTGTGTGGGTGGGTTTTCTGCTGATCAGTGTGGGCGGACAGTGAGGGAGGGCCGTCAGTTTATGGAACATAGACAGCCATCTCTCACAAATAGCAGAGTGGGCAAACACACACACGTACATATATACACATAGATACGCACACATACACATACACATAGACACAGGCGGCTGTGCCTCGGTGCTACACAGGTGCAAGGTGAACGACGATTTTGTTTTTGCCAGGACTGCTTGCCGTGGATATTATGGGAGGACATTTTTCTGTCGCTGGTAGGTAGTGTTCAGTGTCACAAGACGAGCACAAAGATGCTGACAATGATCACGCTGACACCATTCCTGTCACCTCCCCTCATTCACAGCCTTCCCTCCCCTGCTGTGTGACGTAACTGACACTGGAAACATTCAACGGCAAAGGAATGTTCCAGATGTCTACGACTATAAACGGCAAACCCGTGCGACCACCAGACAGTGAAGGGTCTACAGGGGTGCAAGAACGACCGTTAAGGAACGGGGCTGCGCTCAGTACAAAGCAGTCTTCCCCTAGAGCTGGGTGTCAATACCCTTCTCCAGTCTCCAGGTAGACGCCCACCTGTGAAAAAAAACCCATGGTCAGATAGTAAAGACACTGCCATCCGAAATGTTCATGGCTACACTTCCGTTGACAAGGCTACAGCCAATGGGAGAGCTCGGAGCACGTGTTCATTATTCGCATCATTGACCATTTGTGATTGTGAAGGTGTCATGTCATGTTGCGCATGTCGGTGGTGTAGGAGAACATCTGGAGACTGAGAGCGGGACGGAGGATGTCTATTTGAAGAAATTGTTTCTTGTGCTGATCTCATCCCAGTGATTTGGACAAAATGTTTTGCACTCGTGTAGAGCCTGGCGGCCGTACACACCTACTGGGGTGGTCGATACAAATCAATGGAGTCTCTGTACAAAGACACTTTAACCAAGTGTATTTACTTTCGCCCTGAAAGACAAGAGCAACAATGGGAGTCGTGCGCACACCTGGGTTTGTGAGTGACTGTCGCTTATATTCGGCGAGGAGTCGGCTGTAGGTGTGTTGACATGTCCTTACCTGGGCGGTGGGCCCGTGTGTGCACCTGACGTTGGCGTTGAAAGTTTGATGACTCATGGCGATGACTGTGAATGAGCGAGAACGAGGACCACACCTCTTGTGCTCACTCTGTCTCTACATTAATTAGCAGACATCGACGAGCGCGTGTTGACATTGCCGCCGACTTTTTGTTTTGTTACGACAGTTAAAACTTTGCCTTACGTTGGCGAGTCATGTTATCGTCGTTGTCATTCTATCACAATCGTCCCATTATCTTCCACCCCTCTCCCCAAATCATTACAGCAAAGACAGTCTCCCCCCCCCCCAGACAGTCACCGCCCCTCGCCCTCAGCCGTTACAACTATACCCCCTCCCCCACGCTCCCAGACATCTTCGTGATCATCAGCTTCATCACAACATCCCTGATAGTCTTTCATCGTCCATCACATCTTTGGCTCGTGGCTAAGAGACTATCAGTGGGTTGGTAACATCGGGTCGGAGACGTGCAGTAACGTGGAGGAGACTTGCCCCCCCCCCCCCGCTTTGAGTGCACACGTGGGCACGTGAGAGATGTTTAGTGCCAGGTGCAGCACATCAAGGGCCAGGTACAGTGGTACCTCGAGTTACGAGCTGCTCCATATACCTATACGAGTATTTCGAGTTACGAGCAGCGGCTTGGGCAAAATTTTTGCTCGTCTTACGAAGAGCTGAGCTTCGGGATCCTACCGCTAGTTGGCGCGTCGGCGCTCAGTTCCAGAATCCTTTCGCATCCTCCAGCACACTCTTCTCATGTGTTACTGCGCAGTTTAAAGTCGTATCTTGTTCGTTTGAACGGTTTACAACCCTTTTAAGTTATTTTTTTTTAACTTTATTGTACATCATGGCTTCCGAGAAGGCAGTAGAGGCAGACGACATCAGCGATAAGAAGAAGAGGAGTATGACAATTGAGCTGAAGCAGGAAATAATAGAAAAACATGAGTCAGGCATGCGTGTGAATGAACTCGTCCAGCTGTACTTGTCAAAGGGCTGTCACGGATTAATCTGATTTTCATTATTTTAAATGGGAAAATTCGTTCGAGTTACGAGCATTTCTAGTTACGAGCTCGGCTCTGCAACAAATTAAATTCGTAACTCGAGGTACTGCTGTATATTTATCAGTTATGGGTAGGATTCACACTGTGCCTCTTGACGGAACACCCATCCAGACTGACACAAAAGATCATGCTTCTGTGATTTATGATATGTACATGTGTGACTGGTTGGTTGACTGACCGAGATGTTCTTATTAATTATGAATACCTAACAGTTATCAGTTTTAACCAGCAAGGTTGTGCAAAAAAGGTAAAGAAGCCGCCAAAGCGCTAACCATAACAGTCATAAAACCTCTGATAAATTAAGAAAATATATTGAGGCGTTTATCAATCAACATGGCTTCAGCATCTGCACTCTAAAGCAACAGAAAACAGAAAGCAATTAGAGAGAGGATGCTAACTGTTGCTGATAAACGAATGTAACTGTCTGACTTGTTTGAACAAACGGACTACACTGGGTGTGCTTCTCCCCCCACCCCGCGATAATTGGTGTCGTCCAGCAATCAGCAAGCGTCACCCAGCGCTCACCTCCCTCAGGGGGAAGCACCCTCGTCCCCACTGTGGGCCTGGCGCCCTCCTCTGGCGGCCATCGGGTGCTAATCGGTGCCACTCCCCTTCCCCCCTCCACCCCACAAACCTCCCCCCCCAACAGACTCCCACCCAGCCCCCCACACCATGTGCAATGTAATTGATTTTCTGTGTCTGTGACGAGAAGTGGGATCAGGCAGGTCAGCGGAACAAGAGAACAGCAAAGCGTGACGGAAGCGGAAGTCGGCCTATCGCGCAGACACGTGACAAGCGCGCGCATGACCACATCACTTCATCCGACAAAGAGGCTGCGCAGTGAACGGGCCCGTGACCACCGCTGTGTCAGTGAATCGCTCTCATGCCTGCAGTCGGAGGTACTGGCAGTCAGTCACCACCCACCTCCGTCAGCGCCGGTACCACACAGCAGGGGGACAGCGGGGCTGAATAGTGTGTGTGTGTGTGCGTGTGTGTGTCACTGTATCCTCGTATCCTCCTTCCAACACAGCAAGGGGAGAGAAGGCTGAGTAGTGTGGCGGCCATGAGGGGAGTTTTCTCTACTTTCTCTCTCTAGAGAACGTATTCTGTATTCTGTAACTACAGAATGAGTTCTATAAGTAGAGAATGAGTTGTGTAACTACAGAATGAGTTCTATAAGTAGAGAATGAGTTGTGTAACTACAGAATGAGTTCTATAAGTAGAGACTGAGTTGTGTAACTACAGAATGAGTTCTATAAGTAGAGAATGAGTTGTGTAACTACAGAATGAGTTCTACAAGTAGAGACTGAGTTGTGTAACTACAGAATGAGTTCTACAAGTAGAGACTGAGTTGTGTAACTACAGAATGAGTTCTATAAGTAGAGAATGAGTTGTGTAACTACAGAATGAGTTCTACAAGTAGAGACTGAGTTGTGTAACTACAGAATGAGTTCTATAAGTAGAGAATGAGTTGTGTAACTACAGAATGAGTTCTACAAGTAGAGACTGAGTTGTGTAACTACAGAATGAGTTCTACAAGTAGAGACTGAGTTGTGTAACTACAGAATGAGTTCTATAAGTAGAGACTGAGTTGTGTAACTACAGAATGAGTTCTACAAGTAGAGACTGAGTTGTGTGACTACAGGATGAGTTCTATAAGTAGAGACTGAGTTGTGTAACTACACAATGAGTTCTGTAAGTAGAGACTGAGTTGTGTAACTACAGGATGAGTTCTATAAGTAGAGACTGAGTTGTGTAACTACAGGATGAGTTCTGTAAGTAGAGACTGAGTTGTGTAACTACAGGATGCATTCTCTAGGTAGAGAGAGAAAAACTCGGGGAAACCAAATTATTTCATTTACATTATACTTAGAAGTTGCTAGCCACTTCATTTTATATTTACAGTTCCATTCTGTAGCTACAGAAAGCTTTCTCTAGCGAGAGGATGATGTCTGTCACTAACGAGGCTGGCTCATTTACATCTGGGACAAGAAGCTCAAAGATCAACCAATCAGAGAACATCAAGAACGTGAGGCCATGTTTCGAGGGCTCTGATTAGTTGATCTTTGACCTTCTTGTCCCAGATGCTTCTTTAGCACAAGAACAACAGACTTGAACGTCCCAATAATCCCAGCTGTCTCTCTCTCTCTCTCTGTCTCTCTGTTTGGTGTTGACTGCTGTCAGTGCTGTGAATGGTGCACTAGTGTGACGTAGTACACTGTTTGGTGTTGACTGCTGTCAGTGTTGTGAATGGTGCACTAGTGTGACGTAGTACACTGTTTGGTGTTGACGGCTGTCAATGTTGTGAATGGTGCACTAGTGTGACGTAGTACACTGTTTGGTGTTGACTGCTGTCAGTGTTGTGAATGGTGCACTAGTGTGACGTAGTACACTGTTTGGTGTTGACTGCTGTCAGTGCTGTGAATGGTGCACTAGTGTGACGTAGTACACTGTCTGGTGTTGACGGCTGTCAGTGCTGTGAATGGTGCACTAGTGTGACGTAGTACACTGTCTGGTGTTGACGGCTGTCAGTGCTGTGAATGGTGCACTAGTGTGACGTAGTACACTGTCTGGTGTTGACGGCTGTCAGTGCTGTGAATGGTGCACTAGCGTGACGTAGTTATCGCGTAGTTTGCTAGCGAATAATTAATTAACGGATGAGTTTTGAAGGCTGACATTTACAGGATATGTTTAAATCACTTATATCCACCGATATCTGAAGGAACGCAAATCTTTCAGGTTGGTCTTTAAATATTTGTAACTGACTCCAGTGATAGAAATAGTTTAATTCTGTGCTTGAGCTATGATATATTTTCAAGGTTTTGGACAGAAAGGTAAAATCCATAAAACCAAATTACACAGCGATGCACTTTATCTGTTTCTACAAATACATAAACAGTAAACAGCTATGAACGTTGTACACACACACACACACACACTACTCACCTTTCACTACACGTTTGTTTATTCTCGTGGGCAGTTACGAAGATTTATTAAATAGAAACACGTGAATAGTTTAAACAGTTACAACAACTGTAGTAAGGAAAGGGACACTAGTCACTATCAAGCCATAGGCAGATAATAATAATAATGAAGATGTGTATAGCGCATATTCACACTCATAGAGAGCATGCTCTTAGCGCTTAACACGAGGAAGAGACATGGACTACATGGATAAAACACGAGGGACGGAAGAATAAACGACAGTACTGACGACAAACAGAAAACAAAGATAGAAAACACAAAAGACACCAAGTAACAGAAACAAAAAATATAGTGATTCTGTAGAGAAAGATGGGGAGACAAGTAGCAAGAGCAGAAGGGGGGGAGGGTAAGAAGGACGAGCATTGTGTGGACTGTGTTATGAGTAATACTCAAGGAAGAGGTGAGTTTTCAGTGAAGATTTGAAGGATTCAATTGATCATTAAACGATCATTAAAAGTTTGGACTGCAAAGAAAAGAAATGTGCAGCCAGCGAGCTTCCTTCTTCCCAGTGCAAGAGAAGAAGAGGGGGGGGCGGACAGCGGGAGGAAGTGGCGGCTAAACAATGACAGTCCCTGACACTGTCCTCAGAAACAAGTGGTCATTCTGTAACTCGCTTCCTCTCAAACCAACAAACATCATAAGAAAAACTAGTTTACACGGAGGAAGCGGGCACTTAAGGCACAACACTCACAAGACTCTAGCAGAAGCCAAAATTGTTTTGACATTTTACAGCAGCTCAGTGGAGGAAAACGGTCTTGTTTGCCTGACAACGGTTAGAATTTTTTCTGAGATAATGAGAAATAGTGAAGTCTACGAAAGTTAGATCATTTCCCGAAACTATTTTTTTCAAAGCTTTTATTTTAAGTTTTAGAAAAGTAAGCAAATTTTAATTACTTGAAATTCTTCCAAACCGGTTAGCTGCTTTTTAAGTGCCTGTCTACAGGTATGTACACAGACACTTAATACGAACACAAGCAGACACACCGGACAGCAGATAACTTCACCGTCCACTCTGTCTTTAATGGCCTCTTTAGTCACAATAGAAAAAGAAAATAAAAGGCTCCGAGACGCAAAGAAAAAAAAAGGCTCCACAAAGCTTGCAGGTTATAACCCCGAGAAAGGTCGTCTGGACAGCTGGGACGGGCAGGAGGAGATAATCTGTGATAATCACCATTCAGCCGCACAGCTCACTCTCTGGTGGCCGATGGCATCAAGATTGTTTGTTGTCTTTTGGCCAAACAGCTGTCTGCCCCCCCCCCCGGTCTCTCTGGTTCTCCCCATAATCTGAGCGCTTTCATTCATCCTTCCTCTTCATTCTTTCTCTCTCTCTCTCTCTCTCTGTTGATTCATTCACTCCAGTGCCAAGAACTCAGGTTCTGCTTTTGATAGACTGCGGGACATTAGGTACATTGAATGTACATTGTCTGGGGATTGTCGTCTGGAGAGAGGGTCTACCGTTACATCCGGGGCCGCCCTACACTTACATACAACTACTGGACAGCCCATGATTCTCACCCCATTTTGAAACCTATTTGGAAGGATCATGAGGTCAGATGTCGTAAGAATGACTTCTTCAACAAAGCCTTGTGCTGAGTACAAAATTAAATGAAACATTAAAAATTTTGACAACCAGTCACATACAAACGCAAATACCTATTTCGCCCAGAAATATTGGAAGGTTCGTTAAGATTACGATTTAAAAGCTGACCCGAGTTAAAGTGTATGTATTGGTGTTTTACGCCGAGCCAGCAACTAAGGCTATATCGCGGCAAGGCAGCCAGCCCTGTAAACAGATGCCACATGCAGAGAAAGAACAGCGTGCCCGAGACGAGAACTGAACTCAGGACAGCCAACCTTCACTGTATTGGTGACAGGCGCTAACCGTTGCGCCACGGACCGCCTTCCCCCGAGTTAAAGCTCAAAGCTGTTGCAAAGCTTCACACAGCCTTTGGTTTGTTAGGAAACTCCATCAGAGAGGTCAGAGAATATGTTAATAAACTGTCGTCCAATCAAAAAGCCTGATTTGAGAGGTCGCGAAACAAACATGTCGTGACTTGTTCATCGGGTCTTTACACGAGTCTGGTGAGAACCGCAATAATCTCAAGTTTGTACCTGGCGAAAGGAAGAGAATGTTCACCCACATCTCACGATAGACGAGACTGACTCATTTAGAAATAATTTTGCTCCCGGGTTAGCCTTTAAGGCAGGAGTAGGAAGTGGTCTGTACACCATCTTTGAAATAAACATTCTCAGGAAGCACGTGACACTAACAAAGTGAGAGGAGTTCCAACGGAGTGACTGAAATGGTTGGTGTGTTATTTCCTCTTTTGTCAGGTCGAAAGTACCCTCTTGTCCCCCACCCGACTTATTCATGCTTTACCCTCGCCATACACCCCCGTCCACCACCACCACCACCACCACCGTTGACTGCAGGCTTTGCTGAACACGGGGGTTGCGAGGGAGAGACGCCGAGGAACCCGATGCGATCTTAACGGCTGCTGGCTTTTAGCGACTCATCAACATGTTGAGCTTGAGGTTACCTGAGGAAGATCAGACATCACAAGTGTTGGGTCATTTTCCTCTCGGATGGTGATGTCCTTTCATCGTTGAAGCTGAGGATGATGACTCTGTGTTGTATGTTAAAGCTGAAGATGGATGAAGATTGAGCTGTGATTATTTTCGTCACAGTTTCATTGGTTCTGTCCTCTTGATTACTGGCTCCTTCCTGTTTTCAGTTTAGGGTCTGCGGACAAATTTTATTTTCTTAGAACGGCTTCGCCCTACCGCCGCGACCTCGGCAAAGTTTTGTTTATTCTTTATTTGTTATGCACAGCTGGCGAGGGCTGGACTTGTGAAAAACTTGTGTGAAGGATGCGATGAGTATGAAATCAATTACTTGTGTCGGCTTCACTCTGTGTGTGTGTGTGTGTGTGTGTAATGAGTTAGGGGGTAGGTCTTGTATTGTTTCGTGTGTGTGTGTGTGTGTGTGTGTGTGTGTGTGTGTGTGTGTGTGTGATGAGTTAGGGGTAGGTCTTGTATTGTTTTGTGTGTGAATGACGTCTTGTGTTTGACGTCTTGTGTGCGTCATTTGTTCGACGTCATTTTGGGAAAAGAATGACGTAAAAAGAAGACAGACGACGGTGTTATGGCCAGATAGAAAAGAGAGAGCAGCGAGTTCTTCATCTTCCATAAATCAACTAGAAATCTCTTCACCTTCATCCCCACCTATGGGGGGGCTCGTGGAGCGTGGTGTGTGTATGTGTGTAATATGCGTCGTGCGTATGCAAGGTAAGTGTGTGTGCGTCCTGTTACAATACAGTTCCCTCTTTTTCCTAAACTGGCCGAAATGGGCATCTTTGTGTCTTCTATGTTGTTGATTGACTGTCGGCATTTATCTAAGTGATTCATCCTGCCTTCATTTTTCTTTCTTTCATTTACAGATTGGTTCAGTTTTGTCTCGATATCTCGGCACGTGCGGGTGAGGACGCTGCCATTTCTTGAATTAGCTCGTAACATTTGTTAATAAACCTTGTGGCATGAATACACATGCAGCTGCATCTCTGCTTGTGATGCTTTTAATTTGATTTCAAGCTCTTTCACTAGCTGGCACTTCATCTCCGTCTTCACCAGCTCAATCGTCACCATAGCAACCCCACGGAGTAAAAAAATAAACAAACAAACAAGCAAAAGAAAGAAAGAAAAGAAAAACACAGCCTAACTCTCTCTCTCTCTTTTAATTTTTTAATTTTTTATTTTATTTATTTATTTATTTTTTGCTGCCATTAACTTTCCTGATCTATCAGGTGCGAACTTCTGAGGGACATCTGTTAAAAACTTAACCACCAGGCTGCCCTGTGGTGCTTTCTCCCTGCCTATAGGGTAGCCTCGTGGGGAAAGCTTTTAACAGATGTCTGTTTTTATTATTATTGCCTGAAAATGAACTTTTTCTCTTCTCGCCTTTCTACGTCTTCTTCTTTTACTCTTTTCTCTGCTTCTTTATGGTACATAGCATACTGACAATGTTTATTTACATTACATGTTGCACTGTATTGGGAAAACGAGTATGTAGCAATGTGTGGTGTGTGTGTGCCCTCTAGAGTGTGTTTATATAAATATGTCTGTGCCCTCTAGAGTGTGCAAGAAAATGTTTATAGGAATATGTCTGTGCTCTCTACAGTGTTCAAGAGTATGTTTAAACGAATGTGTCTGTATCCTCTAGACTAGAGAGTTTATACGAATATATATATATATATGCCCTCTAGAGTGTGTTTATACAAATATGTCTGTGCACTCTAAAGTGTGTTCATACGAATATGCCTGTGCACTCTAAGGTGTGTTTAAATTAATGTCTGTGAATTCCAGAGTGTGGAAGAATAAGTTCTCTCCCAGCCACCCACCAGTCTCCTTTCTGTAACTCACTTCTTCCACACAAATATATTTCCTTCTCCCTGTCGCCTGACAGACACCCCCACTCCTCCCGACTCCCCCTCCCTTCAAACTGTCTTTCATCCTGCACATGAATGCAATCTCCATCATCTCCCATTAAAAACATAACACTTTAGCACATCAACTGCCAGCGTTTTCAATACGAGGTGCGAGATATTTTTCTGACTGTGCTCAGGTAGTTTTTCTCTCTAAATTGACTGGTGTTCATTCCAATCACAAACTCAAAGTGCTCTTTCAGCTGAAAAATCTCGTTTATGAAGCGTCCGACATCAAAGAGGATGGAAGCCAAGAAAACTTGAAAACACCTGCAAAACACCTTCCACCAGTCTTAACGAATCTAATGTCAGTAATGATCGTGTTTTCTAGAAAGTTCTTTCTCAAGCACTCGCCATGTTTTGAGGCCTGGTGTAGAGGGAATGTCGAGGAACATTTGTGTGGAGGGAGCAGGATGACAAATGTCTGTGTGACACCGCCTTCAGCCAATCTATACAAGAGCAAAAGTTTCTGGAATATTCCTGCCAGACACTTCGCCAAGTCCTGAAGAAATGTGCTCTTGACATTTCATAAACATACAGACTTTGCTCAACTTGTTTTATGCACAAAATTGCTCCTGCAAATGCTGCTGCACACGTCGAAGATTTTTTTTTTTGAAGAGGAAGCCTTTTGATGAGAGGAATTCTTCACTCGTGCCACAGGGCGGGAATCAATCTGCTGTAAATGAGTGCTGCCTACTTCTACCCACACTCAAGCGGTGGCTATTGTCCACCTGAGATCACCACCGCCATTGCCATACTTTTCAAAAGAAACTTTTTCATTATCTCAAAGCTTCATAAGCTGAGCTAAAAGCCTATCATTTTCATCATCGCCATAATCATCGTCCTCATCATACTGTTCGTATTGTTCCAGGGCTACGCATGTCTTTCTTTATTTCCATTCTACGTTTTTTGTGTTTTGATGTTTTGATTGGTTTCCTGTAATTATATTTTATAACATATCGACCTCGTGCATGTGGGCTCCCTGCTCTCCAGGTGCCGATGAAGCGGAGGTTGTTTGACATTTGTTTGTGTCGTTTTGATGAGCTTCTTTCATTGGGTGTTTATGCCTCATTTTAGTCCCTCATGCTTCAGATTTAATAGAACCTGGGGAGGCGGACTGGGGGTAGGAGAGAGAGAGATTAAAAAGAGGGACGACAGAAGGATGGATAATCAGCTCGACGCAGAACCCGAGAAATGGCCAGGGAATAAGATTGAGTGAGGGATGAAAAGAAGAAACAGACAAGTAAGGTTAAAAAAGTTAGATGTCATCATCATTATCATCGTCGTCGTCCTCGATGCTGTGGTGGTATGTACGTCAAATATTCAGATATTTATTAACCTGCCACTGCATGTGTAATGGTTTATGCCACAATGGGAACATTTTTGTGATATTTAGATGAAATGATACATTCACACCATTTTGTAGTAAGAACTGCAGCGAGATGATTAGATAATATAATTATAAACGCAAGATAAATAAATGATAATCAACGAGTGGTGCATATTAAGAGACTTACCAAGTAAGGACTGGCTGCTGACAGTGTGACAATAACCCTAACACAGGTGTGAAGTCGATGACCCGGTCTCTCACCTGTAAGAAGTGCTAGGACTCGCCCGGCCATTGGCTAGCGACCAACTCCCCCTTTCCTCCCCCCCCAACCCCCAGTGTTTGCACAGACCGCCATGTTAACAAAATTGAATGGCATGTCACCCAGTTACAGACTAGTCTTGAAGTCAGTGCCCAGTCTGCAGGCCCAGGGAAGTAGGTGCACTGTCTGGCGGTCAGTGGAAGGTTCGAGACAAACATGGCGCGAGATCCCGCGAGACACAAAATGTTTTTATGGTTGGCGTAACAGGCGCGCGGGGGAAATACTACTCCCAGCTCGGGGACACCTGTCACGTGACACCACTCGCCTCCTCCTCCTCCTTCAAGGAAGTCGATGAGTTTTCCCCGTCATACAAGTGAATGGCTCGAGTCTGGCCAGAGACACTGAATATTGTCAACAGTATTCACCAGCATTGGTCAGGCACCAACCTCTTGGTAGTCTTGAAGACCACAGCGACATGTCGCGTGCTGTCAACATATCACGTGACTCGTCTCGGGATTTAGAGCGCGCGTGTGTGCATGCGTGTGTGTGTGTGTGTGTGTGCGGGTCGTGATGGGCTAAAAGCAGCGGCAAACAGATGCGGTGAAGCCAGGGAAATGTCCGAACCGGCAAAACAACAGACTAGAGTGGTGCTTCTTTTAGGGGCCACACAAACCGGAATTGATCAATCTTCGCCATAAAGTTGCTAATGGTGGGTGAGTGGACTGGGTGGGTGAGTTATTGAGAGACAGAAACAGAGATGGGAAAAAGGAAAGGACAGGTAGGAATAAAGAAAATAGCGAGAGAGTCAAAGGTATCGACGGGGAGGGGGGGAGAGAGAGAGCGGGAGTAAACGACACTGTTGGAGAACATGAGAGTTAAAAAAGGAAGAGAGAAATGAAAAAGATAGAATACGACCGTCCTAGAAGGAGAGAGAGAGCAGAAGACACTGCTGGAGGACACAACAGTAAAAAAAAACAAATAGACCATGAACATACTAGAAGAAAGAGCAAACAACATTGTTGGAAGACACAACAGTTAAAAAAATATAAAAAGACGATAAGCGTCTTTCTAGGAAAGAAGGAGAGAGAAAGCAGACGACACTGTACGAGGACACGACAGTATAAAAGAGAGAGAGAGAGGCGATGAGTGTCTGAGCTAGACGAGGAGAGAGACCAAACGACACCGTTGGAGAAGACGAAAGTAAAAGTGAGAGAGAGAGAGAGAGAATATTGTAGGTCGAGGATTGAGAGACAGGTGAAGGGTGAGAAATAGAAGAAAATGAAAAGACAGCTTCCTGTCGGGTTGTCGGTAGGATTTTAGGGATCTGCTGAAAGTAAGGCAGACCAGCACACACACACACACACACTCGCACACACACACACACACACACACACTCGCACGTGTCCACATAAAAAAAATAAAAAAAGAGAGACATAAAAAGTACAAAGATTTCTGTTTCTACCATGTAAATATTCTATATTATTACTACACATTCAATATTATTATTGTCAACATGATCTACTGTGTGAGAAATGTGGGACCGGAAGGTGATGACATCAGTCATCTACATCCTGTCACCTCCAGCGCTCTAATATTTTTCCACTCACTTCCAAACACTATTTGTGAGGACAAACATTTTTTTCTTTTTACTTCTAACATTTTTATTTTTTAGTATTTATATTTGTGTTCGAGTGTTACAAGCCGCGATTACAATACTACAACAAATGTTATGCTGCAGCAGCAACAACAAAAGTTAATGACAGAGGGAAAACAACAGTAAACAACAATAATAATGTGTAACACATTTCCGCCTGGCAGTGAGCTGACGAACTACTTGCACTAACAGCAGTTAAGTGTCTCAAACTCATGAAGCTCACTGATCCCACCAACACAATATAAATCGTGAGATGATGATGATGATGATGATGATGATGATGATGATGATGTCCATTTGTAATGCGCAGGTATCCATTCAGAAGAATGCTCATTGCGCAGCAAAAACAAAAACAAAAAAAGTAAATAAATAGATAAAACACCAGGACTAAGACTCAGGTTTCAGGACCACACACTTTGAAAGAGAGGCTTTCTTGACCAGCCCACAGGCGATGTCGTTGACGCCTGGTGTGATACACTCGGTCACCTAACGGTCCGTGCCGTCTGCTCTCCCTCCCTCCTCTCTCCCGTCTTCTGGTGCCTCTGATGCCTGCGGGAGGTAATGACCTCCAGAGTGCCAGTCCTTTAATCCCCAGCGCCGCCGCGCGATGAACCCACAATCACTGGCTCCTTCCATGCGTAAGATGTCTTTCCAAGGAAGACAACTAATGATGTTTGATGAGTGATCGCGCGCGAGTTCAAACCACGCGGCGAGGCGGCGCGAGACTTTTTTTCGCGGGTAACGACCGACGTCCTGCCGTTTTTAATAAAGACTGGTCCTGACGAACTCAAAACTTGGCCGTGGTTGCATCACAGTTACATCATCATCATCATCATCATCATCATCATCATCATCGTCGTCGAGCAACCTCCCCCGATCAATTCATTTGACTGGCGGGTGGACCTGCAGCACGCACACTCACGTGCACACTGGCACGCATGAACTTGAATGCGCGCGTGCAGCGGACGTGCGCGAGACGACTGGCAATCAAACATTCATGGCAACAAACTTCATAGCGACTCTCCAAGCCACACATTCCCTATAACACGATTCTCCCCCTGCATCCATTTGCATGGGAAGCACTGACCTGGTGTCACAGTCAAAATGCCATCAAGCTGGAGTGGCGGCCCTTGTCGGCTGGCACGTGCACATGGACCAGGACCTTCTCGGGGCCGCCCGCAGTCCTCAATTCCTAGCCAAGTCACAAAAGGAAATGGACTCGTCCCCAAATGTGTTTTCAAGCCAATTCGACGAGCAACTTCTTGAAAGTAATTGGAGAATATGTGTGATTGCACTATGATGATTTGCTGACGGAGGAGAGGAATGGGGTGTGTGTGTGTGGGGGGGGTGGAGAGGCTGGGAGAGGCTGGAAGGGGGCTGCATGTATGGAGGGCGTCGTGTAAATGGAGTTATTTTGCGTTAAGCGGTCTGTAGGCCCTGATCCACTTATCTTAGTTTATTACCATTTTAATGACAAATTTTACACGCGGGAAAAGTAGTTTCGTGAGTTTCGCTCAGCCGCAGAGGGTGTCAACCGGCAGGAAGAGTGCGTCTGAACGAGCACCACGAGCTCTCGGGAGGGAAAGGTCAGCACCAGCTTTGACACTCCCGCCGTGTCAAGCGCATCTGAACAAAGCCAGCGGGAGTTTGACTGCAACCGTCTGCCAGAGAAAAGTTCCACTTCAACAAAAAAGTCGGTATAGCTGCGACCAGGAGACGGCAAGCACAAGGTGGCGCTAGCTGTGCCACGACGGTCGCAAATTAACAGGCGGAAGTGACATTTTTTATACGTCACCAGACGAAAGGGACCTTTTCATACGTCAGACAGTGCACGTGACATTTTTATACGTAACCAGGCTGGTGATATTTTTTTTTTTTTTTGTCGTTGATCACCTGGTCAGGTGGTTGTCAATTTTAAAAATATCTTAAGCACACTCTTTGCATAAAACCCGTAGCTAAAGTATAAATTCCTGACGGCCCTCGTCTTGAGAGGTTTGGGGAGACAGTGGAAATAAAACATCGACCAGTGAAGGCGGGATGAGGATGTACACTGCACCAACATCCCGGGACACAACTCTCTGGACGCAAAGCATGTTCGCCAGAGCAATCTACTAAGCTCGTGTGCCAGGACGCACGCTTACCTCCCTTGTGTATTTCCGGCCAAAGGTTTGGTAAGCAATGAGCATTAATAATGCCTGGCCGTCTGTGTGCGACCCACAGGTCACACAACCACGGAATGCGATGCAAGACTGGACCACGGCAATCAGAGGATGTGAGCAGACATGTCTGTGACAGTCAGCATGAGATGTACATACAGTCACACATAGTACATGTCTGTGACAGTCAGCATGAGATGTACATACAGTCACACATAGTACATGTCTGCGACAGTCAGCATGAGATGTACATACAGTCACACATAGTACATGTCTGTGACAGTCACAATGAGATGTACATACAGTCACACATAGTACATGTCTGTGACAGTCAGCATGAGATGTACATACAGTCACACATAGTACATGTCTGTGACAGTCACAATGAGATGTACATACAGTCACACATAGTACATGTCTGTGACAGTCACAATGAGATGTACATACAGTCACACATAGTACATGTCTGTGACAGTCAGCATGAGATGTACATACAGTCACACATAGTACATGTCTGTGACAGTCAGCATGAGATGTACACACAGTCACACATAGTACATGTCTGTGACACTCAGCATGAGATGTACATACAGTCACACATAGTACATGTCTGTGACACTCAGCATGAGATGTACATACAGTCACACATAGTACATGTCTGTGACAGTCAGCATGAGATGTACATACAGTCACACATAGTACATGTCTGTGACACTCAGCATGAGATGTACATACAGTCACACATAGTACATGTCTGTGACACTCAGCATGAGATGTACATACAGTCACACATAGTACATGTCTGTGACAGTCAGCATGAGATGTACATACAGTCACACATAGTACATGTCTGTGACAGTCAGCATGAGATGTACATACAGACCTTCACACATAGTACATGTCTGTGACAGTCAGCATGAGATGTACATACAGTCACACATAGTACATGTCTGTGACAGTCAGCATGAGATGTACATACAGACCTTCACACATAGTACATGTCTGTGACAGTCAGCATGAGATGTACATACAGTCACACATAGTACATGTCTGTGACAGTCAGCATGAGATGTACATACAGTCACACATAGTACATGTCTGTGACAGTCACAATGAGATGTACATACAGTCACACATAGTACATGTCTGTGACAGTCACAATGAGATGTACATACAGTCACACATAGTACATGTCTGTGACAGTCAGCATGAGTTGTACATACAGTCACACATAGTACATGTCTGTGACAGTCAGCATGAGTTGTACATACAGTCACACATAGTACATGTCTGTGACAGTCAGCATGAGTTGTACATACAGTCACACATAGTACATGTCTGTGACAGTCAGCATGAGTTGTACATACAGACCTTCACACATAGTAAATGTTTGTGACAGTCAGCATGAGTTGTACATACAGACCTTCACACATAGTACATGTTTGTGACAGTCAGCATGAGTTGTACATACACACATAGTACATGTCTGTGACAGTAAGCATAACTACAATATAATCTTTGTCCAGAGTCTAAGCTCCACATCCCGCTATGAGACTTGAACCCCTGTCGTATGGCTGCACCAGTAAATTAAGTTGAACACCGCTGCCATGAGGTGAACGAGAGCACAAAGTGTTTAGTACAGTTGGGCAAAGGTGTGCTTGTCACGTGTTTCACCTGTGAACATTATTCTTCATGTTAACATCGTGTAACTTTGTCGTTTATCTTGTTTGACTTCAAGCATCAGTAGTTTTTATTTCTGATGTCAGGGTAAAGACTAGTGCGACATGCTCTTTCTCCAAATCTTTCTCCAAATTTTGCTAAACTGCCTGCCAGCCAGTGGCCATTGAAAAGACACTTACAGACACCCTCGGCATACACAGTGCATCAGAAATTCACCTCACACACACACACACGTGCACACACAATGCACAAAGATTTCCTCTCACGCACACGCATACACAAAACACCATGTTCTCACACGTGCGCACAGACTTCGCAATGCTGTCCAACACACACACATACAGACACACACAGACACAAGGTGGCTGCACGCGAGCGCCACAACACTCCGGTGGAGACGACACCCAGCTTCCCCATCACGGGCCGCCCTACGAGAGTTGGTGCTGCCTACAAGGACGCAGTCTGCCACAAGAGCGCGACACTGAGGGCGGCCTGGTGCTGGTGCTGGTGATGGTCACTGACTGCTCCAGGAGACTGAAGACAGGCAGGACAAAGAGCCGTGATGGCCGCCGGCTGCAGGAGGAAGAGGAGGTCAGTCGTGGGGGGGGGGGACGATAGTAATGAAGTTGACGGGAGAGTGAGGACAGGGCGGTGATTGTGGTGACAGAGACCGACCCGGTGTCACGTGATCAAAAACAAACTCTACAGAAGATGAGGTTCTGACTAGAAGACACATTACAGTCATGCTCTGTGTACAACCCACATCATAGGTAGTCAGGTTCTGAATGGAACACACACCCAACAACAGACGATGGTAGACTGTGCACGCATCATGACTCAACACCTTGAGGTCCACCCGATGCCTCAACCCAGGGTGTTGCTCATGTAGTCTTGGCCCGGCCTGTACATTTAACTAAATTAACGGCTTTGTGTCCGCTGCTCGGGTGAGTGTCCCAGAAGCCAGCACATTTTACCTTCCCTGGGAGTGTCTCCTTTTTTTTTTCCTCTCCATTTCCTCGACGAAAGAGTACAAAAGAATTGATTGGATCTCGAATTGTCATCTTTCAACCATCTCAATTAAACGATTAAAACCCACCAACCTTCCCGACATTTTTATCAGCGTAACTAGTACAGACTGGTCGATGCGACTCCCAGTGGTCAGTGACTACTCCCCCCACCCTCACCCCGCAATTAAATGATTAATCAGCGCCAACACCGCTTTCACCGCTCGAGTCACATGCCGTTATGTTGCCGGTAGATGTCGTCATTTCCTCTCTCATGCAAATGGGCTGGAAACCTGCCAGACACGAGGGCAGTGGGTTCGGGTGTGGAAATGGAACACGATGGGGACCTCATGCGTTTCTTGGCTGCTGAACATTAATGTCACAGACGATGTGGGCCTCGCAATACATACCCGCTAAACTCTGGTGAGTGGAATCCCTGGATGTTTCTTACCAGCACTTGGCCTGTTGACTCCTTTTGCAGTTACACACGACATTGTCTTGGTGTGTGAATGTGTTCACGCATGCGTTTGCGCGTGATTTGTTTGCTTTAAAAAAATCAGATGGTACGACAAGAAGCTCTTGGGCCACGCACCAAGACTGTCGATAGACCTCGAGGTCAACACGGAGCGAAAGCACGTGCTTGTGGTTTAGGTTTACCAGGTCGTGGAAATATCACATTCACTTACAGCTGGCGCCACCTGGGGGGGGGCAGTAAGGACAGTGAGTGTGGTTCACCGTGTCTAGGGCTCGGCAGGTAAAAAGGCGGTGCTCAGCCGTCTCATTCCACCCGTTACCTCCCCCGATAAATCAAGTACCCTTTAGAGCACAACAGCTCCTGGGGTGGATATGGGGAAGGGGGGAGATTTCTACCCACAGATCCGAGTAGGTCTCGAACCAGCCAACGTCTGCTCCACTGAGCGCGCTAACCACCACGGACTTGGGCAGAATCACGTGGCGAGCTGTAATGCCACGTGACGATATGTACTATCACACAGCTAGGTCTTATGTTTGGTGACGATACGTAACACTGATAGGATAGGAGAGAAAGACAGACAGCGGGTCGCCTCCCTTGTTTCTAGAAATATCCCCTGGTGGCAAAAAACGTATCGATGTCTGTCTGCACCTGTGAAAAATTCTGAAACGCTGCATTATCATGGGGCCAGAATGTGTGAGGCAGACATTGAAAGTCCCATCCTTCAAATCGATTTGTCGCTCTGTTCAGTCCATTGCTACGTCACACCTTCTGTCCGCCACATAAAACCTTTTAAAACTTCTCCGTGAGGTCAAATCCTGTGACCCCAGGAACATGGAACATGGAACATGGATAGTAGTATGTCGTCATGGCTGTCTCCAGTGGATGACAAGGCTGAATGTTCATCAGCCACATCCATGATCCACCCGACACCAGGCGTCTGATGTTTTTCTAAGTGAGGATGTCAATGTCAGTGACTTGGATATCACGAAGGAAGCGACGTGACCGCTCACATTCTGGCAGTTAATTAATCAACAGCTCGTAACAAACACAACAACCAAGTCATTTTGAATAATGTAGCACTCTTCTGGGTCTTTAAGCAGATGCAGTTTATCAGACAAAACATACGGTGTCTTTAAACAGACCAGAGTCTGTCAGATAATTACAAAAATCCGCTGTCTTTACAAAAATACAAAAATCGGTCAGAAAATCTCTTTTTTGGCCGGGGTTAATTTGATTACCGCTCACACCTAACGCCCTTGTGTACAGCTCGTGTCACCTGCCGGTCTTCACGTGCACAGCTCCAGCCACCAGCAGCAGCGACATGCAGTTGAGTCCCCACAGCATCAGACTCCCCCCTCCCACCACCACCACCACCACAAGCACGTGAAGTTACATCAATTCATCTCATGCTATACAAGCAGTGAGGATGTAATACATTTTTTTAAACATCGATTAAAGTGGATTATGGAGTTTGTCACCAGACGTTGTCATTCAACCTTCCCTCTACTGTGTGTGAGTCAGTAGAGTGTAGGTCTCTATTATTATAAGTAGAGTGTAGGTCTCTACTATTATAAGTAGAGTGTAGGTCTCTACTATTATAAGTAGAGTGTAGGTCTCTACTATTATTTTCCACTGGTAGATGTAATGGCATGTAACATATTTCTTTACACTGTCATTACGAGTGTTGGGGGGGGGGGGTCAACTTTCTCAATGTACAGGTGAGCAGGACCAACATCCTGTTGACTTCTGACTTCAGTTTCAGTTGTTGATGGAGAAGATCGTCACCAAGCAAACAGTGTTGGCCCGGCCCTTTGATAATCGTCGCATCAAACATAGATGATGTATGCACATCCTTTTGCTCGCAGTTAATTCCCCTTCCGGACACCTGGTTACGGCAGCGTGGTCGGTATCCCAGGGTGTGAATGAGCCGGGTACCCCGCCAGCTGTCGGTGTGAGGGTGGCACTTTCTCCCCGGGGCTGTAACAACATCGACAGACGGTCGAGCAGTTGATGAAGAGGTCGCCGCCAGCAAGCAACGAGGCAGATCCCCCGAATTACCTGGATCTGGATCCCGCTCTCCACCTTCCCCTCCCCATTTGACCCTCCCTCCCCCCTCTTCCTTTGACACACGTGGACAAAAATCGAAAGATTGATCTCGCGGTGGAAAAAGAAAACAAGGGACAGGGGTCAGTCGGTGCAGTCCACACCAGGAACACTATACGTGGCTTGTTTGCAGTCGTTTGCC
This sequence comes from Marisa cornuarietis, assembly GCA_004794655.1. Classification (NCBI taxonomy): domain Eukaryota; kingdom Metazoa; phylum Mollusca; class Gastropoda; order Architaenioglossa; family Ampullariidae; genus Marisa; species Marisa cornuarietis. The sequence continues at coordinate 3,768,924 of SMMW01000044.1, forward strand.
GAGGGTTGTTGAACAACAGTAGTTAGGCGGTCTCGGGTGTGCAAGAAGTGCAAGACTATTGGCTTGCTTCCGTAAAGAGCTCTTCTCCAGCCTGGAGAAACAGTCGCGAGCAAAAGGCTATCAATTTCTGTTTAATTGGTCTGAGAAATTAAGGCTGTTGCCAAACTCCAGCAGGCGAGGCTGGGATCCGTGATGGTGAGTACTTTGGATGTTTGCATTTTACCTGCCGCACCTTCGTACCTGTTACATCCTGCAGTAGAAAAAGCGGGAATGGCATTTTATAAAAAAAAGACTGCAACAATGAGAGTTTTATTGTGACGTTTCAGGCCCACCATCGCTACAAAGAGACCTTGGACGAGGATATTTGAGCTTCCCGTGAAAAAGGATTGGCCGTCGGAGGAATATTGGTTTATGGTGGGTAACATGGCGGGTACATTGTCAGGGAACTGCAGCTGTCAGGTACTGAAGAACTGTTCATGAGTTGAGTAAAAATACGAGCAACAGCAAGTCAATGTTAAAACAATTTTCACAGAAACACAAGCGCCCCCTAGTGCGGTGTAGGGAACTGACAGACATAAAAACTCGACTGCAAACTGCAGACGAAATCCCACTGAAAGGCCACAAATGTCGGTTACTGTGGCAACACCTGCGCTTAATGTACTCCAGGAAAAAAGGCAAATGTCAATTAGTACGACAGCAAGCACCCGTCATTGTGGCGGTAAATACAGGGAGGGCCGTGAGTACTTGATGATAAAACACGACACAGACTTGTAGCTACGATGATGAGTGGCAAATAAATTTAAAAAGTGATTGAGTCAGGGGAGACTACACTTGAGGGGGGGGGGCTGGACAGAGCAGCAGACAGAGAGGAGGGATTAAGAGAAAAAAATAGAGAAAGTGATAGACTGACATAAATAGAAAGTGAGAGACTGACAAAAAGTGTGACAGACCAATATACAGGCACAGAGAATGAGAGAAAGGGAGATGGAAAAAGAAGAAAGTGATACACCAGCGCGGGGATGGTGAGAAAACAGAGAAAGTGATAAGATGGTAGCTGGGTAGATGGTCTCTCTCTCTCTCTCTCTCACACACACACACACACACACACAAACACATACACACAAACACACAAACACAGAGAGAGAGAGGGGGGAGCAAGGTGGGTACTATTGCACTTACAGAAATAAGTAAGCATTTACTTTTGTCTATTAAAATTAGCCCAATTATATTTCGTGTAGGGATGTCTCTTCTGAGCTTTGTGATCATCGGTTGCACATCATGAGTTTATAGACAACACCCCGAGTAGGACTGAGTGTTCAGACACACAAACCTGACACTAAGTCCATCAGTAATCATCACACAAATCTCATGGCCACCAAAAGTCTGGCTCCGTCACGTGACAACGACAGCCAGGGTGCGAGGGTGTGAGTCAGTAGTACGATGAGTGGTGAGTGGAGCTCAGAATGTCCAGAAACACATCGTCATTGCTGCCATATGTTTGAAAAGGTTACTAAGAGGAGTTTGTGTCCTTTGTTTTCTCTTAAAATAATGTTTTCTATATATTAAAGTTTTTAGGTTAATATTGAAATGGGTTTAGAATTTTTTTAGCAGCATGCAACTCTTTCACACGGAGATAACAATCGCGATAACAAAGCTCATAGACCTGATTTCTACCTAGATATTTAAAACATGTCTGTTGTGTAATGTAGATGAGGCAGATGATGAATTTCATTCTATGTTTCTGTGTGTTCACCCTCGTTAACTGTTTCTCGGAAAGCGCTGCTTCCTGTATATTTTATGCATCGTCCAAATGAATTTAAATTTCACCACCTGATGAATATTCAATCTAAAAGTAAATATTAATTTAAGCAAATTTATTTACACTGCATTATCACTGTTTAATTAATGTCTGTATATATGTTTTCAGTGTCATGTGTTTATATATTTTGCCATATTGTCACCGTCTGTTGCTCATATGAAACTGTTTATTGTGTGATTGTTATTATGTGCTTATGGCTAAAAATGCCCCCTGGGGCCAATAAATAAATGAAATGAATAGCCGGTGTGATAAAAGCTCAAAGTTCTAATCAAAAACCTCATAAAGCTAAGAAAAGCTAGTAGACCGACATAAAAACCCAAAGCTCTCATCAAAAGTTTCATAAACCTAGGAGCACATACATTTGAGGATGAACCTAAGCAAAGAGCTCTTAACCCTAACTAATGAGCATCAAATCTGACCCAAGAGCTGACAAAGCCGCTCAGAGAGGTCCAGACAGACTGTCTCAAACTCCAAACCTCTTAAGTCTTGAGCTCATAAATCGGACCCAAGACCCCGACCAGGAAGACACTGAGAGAGAGAGAGAAAGAGAGAGAGTGAAGGAAGAAAGTTGAGCAGTTTCCACATCAGGCTTAGCGGGGCGGCCTCACTGCCACCCGGGATGTACACGGACATGGGGAGGATTAAGACGGGTGTAAGTGTGACAATGAGACCAGCTTCACAGCAAAAGGTTCTAACAGACAGTAGAACAGAAACTGGCGGCCATAGCTACAGTCAAGACTGTTGTAAGCCGCTGATTCGTCAAGTAACTTACAGACACGGAAACAACTTTCTTCTGACCTGTGACAGTCACAGACACTTGCAGCTGGTAATGCGCTTGTGACACTGACACTTGGAGCTGCACTAACACGCAGCTGGTAATGCGCTTGTGACACTGACACTTGCAGCTGCACTAACACTCAGCTGGTAATGTGCTTGTAGCACAGACACTTGCAGCTGCACTAACACGCAGCTGGTAATGTGCTTGTAGCACAGACACTTGCAGCTGCACTAACACGCAGCTGGTAATGCGCTTGTGACACTGACACTTGCAGCTGCACTAACACGAAGCTGATAATGCATTTTAATGAGCGTATTTATATCTCTCTTCTTCTCCCACTTTCTATCAGAATCACCCTTTGTGATATCTATTGTCATAATGTGTACATCGTACCATTATAATCGCTTTTCATTTCTCCTATCCAGCTATCGAAATCGCTACAGTCTTTCTGCTACCTGCCTGTAGTCAGTACACCCTTTCTGCTACCTGCCTGTAGTCAGTACACCCTTTCTGCTACCTGCCTGTAGTCAGTACACCCTTTCTGCTACCTGCCTGTAGTCAGTACACCCTTTCTGCTACCTGCCTGTAGTCAGTACACCCTTTCTGCTACCTGCCTGTAGTCAGTACACCCTTTCTGCTACCTGCCTGTCATAGTCGCTACACGCTCTCTGCTACCTGCCTGACTATCCTGATGGTCACACCTTTCTACTATTTCTCTACCACAGTCACTATACCCTTTCTGCTGTCTATCCATTCTTTCATAATCACTACATCTTTCTGGTTTCCCATCCCCCCTATTGTATCATCATCAACACCAGCGCCACAAGCAGCTCAAGTGTCTCCCACAGTCCTTCACGCGCTTACACTTTTACTCACACGTTTTCACTCATTACCTTCGTTACTCTCATTACTCTCGTTGCCAGGGTCTGTCGACATGGGCAGCTAACTCCGCAGCGATAAGGTAATTGCGCCACTTGTTGATAAGGCAGGTCTCGTTTTTTTTTTTTTTTTTTACCTGCACCATATTCTAGCAACTTCTTTTTTTGTGGAGGCACTTGCCTTTACGAGTTTCCGTGCAATCAATCATGCCTCTGAGGTGCTGCTTAAGAATTGTAACAAAGATCTTTTTCCCGTGATTTCCAAACAAGAGCCAATTTTCTGCGGGGGAAACTGTTGAACGTGATACACAGTCTGCAGCATTTGCTATGGCAGCTGTTTAATTTAATACAGAAAATGTAACGGCTTCTGAGGAAGCTGCTCAACGAAATAAAAAGATTGTAGCGGCTTCTATGGGAGGAGTTTAACTTAATTCACAAAATGTATCGGTGTCTGAGGAAGTTGTTCCATGTACTACAGAGTCTGTAGAGTTTTCTGGGTGAGCTACTGAGCTCAGTGTCCGGGTGAGCTACTGAGCTCAGTGTCCGGGAGCAGTGGTCTTTGTAGAGAACTTGAGTCTCTTTAAGTTTAGTCTTGATAATTTCTACAGGGAGGTGTTCAATCTTGTGTCTAATGCTTTCCTTTTAAACGTCTTTGCTCATAGTGTTCCAAACTCATACAGGAGTCATATTATCCTTGTATTTTGTATATATTATGCACATATATTTACACTTTATATGTATGTATTTACAAGACTGCTTCCATAAATAAACTTGCAATTGGCAGGCCAATCATGACACGTCTACCCGTTGTTTTTCCCGAAACTGACTCAAAATATGTGAAACGTAAATGTGTGATTGTAATGTGTAACTTAACTGATTTAAAATATGTGATACATAATATGTGCAACATAAGTATGATATGTTCTGTGCGCTGAAAGTCGTATCTTTTATGCTAATCACTCATCGATGATGGAAGCATTAACATTTAACTTTTTATTATCGCTTAAATTTCCTCGACTAACTAACTACACGTTTGAAGGAGAGACTGACGACGGAGAAAATGTTTCCATTGATATTCTACACCACTTTCGCCTTTGTGGAACCTTGGCCAACCCTCTCATGATGCTGAGCACCACGAGAAATATTTCACCTCGTCAAGATTCTCGTTACATCAAACAACATGCAAACTTCTCCTGACTCCCGCTACATGTGAAGGCAACAGTAGAATCTGAGACGATTTCCGTGGAAATCGTCTCAGATTCTACTGTTGCCTTCTCATGTAGCTGGAGTACGAGGAAATTAAGGTACCAACTGCACTTACCTGCCGTCAGAGAATTCCATTCATAGCGAACGAACCTTGTCGAGGGCCAGAGAAATGGCACCAGCCACGCGGCACACGTCAGAACCGTCACGGAACGTCAGAAATGTTGACGCGGCAGCAGCTGTCGCAGCGGCTTATCAGCTGGTGAGGAGGTACAACCTCAAGACAGTCAGACCACATTTGCCTAGCCACGCCCAGATATCATCATCGCTACACCTTTCTGTGGCAAGTCGGAGGCAGCGCCGGGGTCCCTGGTGGAGCTAAGGACGCCTGTTGATCCTACAAGACAGACGACAGCGTGGAGGGAAAGGTGTGTGGGGGGGGGATGGCAGGGCTATCACTACCACGACACCTGGGCCAGTTTTAAACCAACTTTTGTGGGCTAAAATATGGGGGTATGTGGGGGGGGGGGAAGGTGAGTGACGCAGGGAGGTTCTCTCACCTGAAATATTTTGTCAATCTGAAAGCATCAGAAAGTCGTCGTTCAGCTTTGTCAAGTTTGTGAAGAGTTTTCTGTGTTTCCGTTCCGTTCCTCAGATCGTCGTCATTGATGACAGCAAGAGATGAAAGCGGAACTTACTAGAAAAAGTGTGCGTCATAAAGTCGCCATCATCTCACCTAAAGTCGCCATCATCTCACTAAATGGTAATCATCATCTCATCAAACACCAGTTATCATCTCATCAAACACCAGTCCTCATGAACAACTACCACCTCACTGCTCTGTCGTCCAAGATGTCCGGTGTGAAGCGTGAAGGGGATGTCCTGACGAATGTGAATGCAGGCCCGTGAATGTGAAGATGGTGAAAGTGATATGAAGCCAGCCTGTGATGACGGGTGTGAGTCGGGGGCTGAGCACGCGCCTGGGCTGCTGGGCGCACGACTGGTGGCAGGGACGGACGTGCACCGTGTAGCAGAGCGCGACTGCCCGTAGCCACACCTTTAGCCGCTTGCTGCAGACTTCACCAGCATCCGCCTCCTCCCTCCCTCCCTCCCCCCTCCGCCTGCACGTCGCCTGCCGAACGTCGCCGCTGCCTCCCACCGCCCGCCGCCGCTGCTGCAGTCGGCTTTGGCAAAGTTGGGCAGGCGCTGGTGGTGTCCTCTCATTTGTCCGGTAGTCGCTGCGCTGGGGGAAAAAAAACTGGGTAAGTCCCACGCGCCGCGCCCGCCCTAAACTTGCAGAAAACTAATCAATGAGCAGACGACTTTTCATTTGCAGGAGGGGGAAGGTAGAAGCAGGGGAGGGAGGGGGGAGGGTTATGCACCGTTTTCCGCCCTCATCCGCGGTTCGTCCTCTAAGTTCTCGTTCTTCAAAAAGTGTTTTATCGCCAAAGCCTGACTCGTAGAAACACAACCCTCTCTTTTATTCTGATGATCACAGTTCATGGACCGTGAAGCCGAGCTCAAAATGATTGTGACGGTTATGATTTATTAAGACAAGAATAACAGTCATGCTTCGATAAGGTAGGGAAAATGTGCAAATAGATTGTTTCCCTCTACGTTCATACAAAATGAACTACTTTACTCAGTCCTCGGACTGAATGAGTACACGAGAGTTCGGTGGGCATTACAATGGCGGACATTACAATGGTGGACATTACAATGGCGGACATTACAATGGTGGACATTACAATGGCGGACATTACAATGGTGGACATTACAATGGATTCTTTCTGCTTTCGTCTGCTACACGGCGAGAAGCTGGGAAATAAATGTGTAACTGTACATCGAAACAAATACCTTTACAAGCCAGGTGAGGCGTGATATTTTGGGGTGTTATTTTCACACCTGCCTCTCGTTACCCCAGCATCTTGTGACATCACAGTGTTACACTCAATGATGCCGCTGTCCGAGACGGTTCGCCGAGACTCTGTGCGGATGACAGCAGCGACTATTTCGATGACAACACCATCAATGTGTTTACACACTGTTACTCTCACTTAATTCTCAATTTTTAATTAATAATATTCAAGCTCAACCACTGTCTGTCATTTATCACAGGACGTGAAGACTCGTCGTGTTTAAGAGATATTGCAGCTCATTATCAGGAGTCAAACAAAGACGCGAGGTGTGAGCTGCACACGACTGTACTGAGCTACTGAGCTGCGGACACTTGTCCACCAGTCCCTCAAACCGATCTACAACAAAAATAAAGGTTGTCCGACCAAGCAGGCAATCAGACCAGCAAACAAGCTGGTCACACCAGACACTCAATCAAACAGGAGACTAGTTCTTCAAGCCAATCGCTTGATCCTTGTTCGCCCCCTCCACCAACGGCAGGACTGTTTCCTTTGTCACACAATCAACTTTGTATTCAAGTAATCGCACGTTTGTCAGCAGTAATGCCAGTCTGTTTGTTTGTTTGTTTGTTTGTTTGTTTGTTTGTTTGTTTGTTTGTTTGTGTGTGCGTGCGTGCGTGCGTGCGTGTGTGTGTGTGTGTGTGTGTGTGTGTTTCAGGAAAACATTGCCGTCAAAGAACGTCAGTCAAGATGGTAGTAAAGTCATCGCATGACACGTCACAAACGTAACACAGTCTGCAGGGGTCGATGACCATTCGGACAGCCATCTTGCCGCAAAGTCTGCGGTCTTCATTGTTGGTGTTATTGTTGTTCTTGTAATATTTGCAAGGAAACCCCTCGAGCAGCATCGCTTATTTTCGCCAGGTTGATAACACATTGGTCACGTGGTCGCTTTGTTCATGCACTAGCAGAACGGAGCTCGTGTAAACAACATGCAAATGAAGTTTCGAGTGTAGACGACATTGTTATCAAAGATGAAAGTCACACAGAAACGTTGATGAAAAAAAAAATCCTCTTGTTGTTGTAATGATGGCTATCTCCGGACTCCACTCAAGAGACGTAGAGTAGTTGTGCCGTCACGTGGTCCTGCTTCAGGGAAGTGAGTGACCAGTGCTATTAATAACATTGCTTCACGCAGACAAGTGAATGAGGAGAAAGAGGTACGTGGACATGACGTCACCATGTGATAACCTAGCTAGATTGTGGGGGGTGTAACTAGCGGAATGAGGTCACTAACACAGTGAAATGACGTAAATAATGGCGTGAGTTAAACTTGACGCACGATACTATTTACGTCACTTCAGTATGTCAGCTACGTTAACATAGCTACGTCATACTGTTTGTTACGTCAACGCACGATGCTATTTACGACGTAAAAAGTTTGGTGCAATGACACATGAAAGGGCTCCTGCTGGCTAGACGCCAGGTAACTATAGACAGGTGTAAATGTCCATGTGACTACAGTCTCGTGCTTCGCGGAGCATTCTTTTTGTCTCGTCGTTGACATCGTAAATAATTCGTCCAAGCCAGATCACTCCGCTCGCTTCTGACGTGGAAATCACAACTCGTGTACTTCTGTGGAAATCCTCCGCGGGCGATTGGTGTCAGCGATTATGTGTCAATGCATCACCTTACAGCTAACCCTCCGAGGCGGACGGGTGGGTGGGGGTGGGGTGGGGGTTGTTGTCTCGTTAAAATGTACTTTATGGTTGTTTGTGTGATGTTGCTACTTCTGTGGGCGAGGGCTGATGTACGGCAACGTCTCCAAATTAGCAACCAACCAGCTCTCGCCAACACGTGGGAGCAAAGGAGGAAATGCCAGACCGTAACAGCCACGGCGTGACGTGTGTTGTTGTCAGACGAGAAAAGGGACGAGCAAAAATGTGAAAGGTGCTCAGTCCTCGACCGTCTGCTAGGCGTCATGACAACAATATTTATGGCTACACGCTCAGCCTCGCTTTTCTTTGGACTTTTTTTTTCCTTTCTCTCTCTCTCTCTCTCAGTGTCTGGCATCGAAAAGTATCCAAAGATTCGGTTACAGAAAATGTAGACGCGGTGTTGTTTTATTCTAGTTGATCGGGGAATTGCATCGTGCTTTTATACACCTTCTTACCCTGGCACCATAGCCGTGCTCAGATGTAGCCATGATAGCTGGCGCACGCACACACACACGTACCACAATCGGCGTACATACACGTAACAAAGCAACACACATATGCACACACACACACACAAATATGTACGACAATCGCCGCACACGCATACACTCAAGCACGTCAAAAAAGTATACCCATATGCGTGCGTGCGCGTGCACACACACACACCTGTCGACGAGCGCACACGCACACACAGTGCCTGATAACATGATAAATGTGCGGGGCGGACAGTTTGGCCGCGAGTCAACACACTCGCCGCTCGCCTGTCAGGCGTACCAATCGATGTTGGCCCGATACACATCGCCACCAGCACCGTCAGCAGCAAATAATGGCCGATGTGGCGAGATGACAAGCGCCACCTCTCGTGTGTTTCTCGCCATATTGTCCACACCGGCGGTCAACCGCAGGCAGCCACGCGCTCTTCACACCAACCGACGGTGGCTGGTAACAAGAGTAGCGAGTGTGTGGTGTGGTGTGGTGTGGTGTGGTGTACATGAAGTCAAGTCCTGACAACCTCCACCATCAATTCTTCAAATTACGACTTTAGACGAAACCACTTACAGGAGATCCCCGGGATACGAACCCGATACATTCCTGGGATCGTCTTTATGTCGATTTTGTACTTTCGTCTGAAGACATGTGAATAAGTAGCTGTTGCTGAAAGACGAACCTCCCTCGCGGGAGGTTCGTCTTTCAGCAACAGCTACTTATTCACATGTCTTGACTTATTCATTGTACACGTTCTTAAACACAATAATAATGGTGTGACAAACTAGTTGGTATATTTGTGACTACAAACAGTATGTCAGTAACTCGGACCTACTTCAGTAGACCGCGTGGCAGCTCGCTCGAGACAGAGAGACAAAAAAAGTAAAAGTCATCCCCTAACCTTTTCCGGTCGCAAGGGAGTGAGGTGTTCGAGACCTTCCTTTTCTCGGGGCCCATCTTTATGTGAGGAAGTGTCCATTCTCATTCCCGATCTTGCTTTATCTAATCCTCTTTGGAGTCAGGTATTTATTTTCCCGACGACCCGATCCACTGAGAAAAATTTGTTGCGCCATACGGATATCGAACCTTTATCCATTTCGCTTTGGACACCACTGCTTTACACACTGCGTGTGAGCGTGAGACGCAGTTCTTTTGGTATTTTATATCTTCATCTAACTTCTCACTGTAAATCAATTAATCATGTATTTATTTTTGTTGCAAATTTGTGATAACCCTTTTTTGAAATTTAATTTAAACGTCCATAAATTTTTAGAAGCTATAAACCTTGTCTCTAACCTAGAAACTGTCAAATTATATTTATAGTTACACCTCATCTTCAAGCCATTAAAGTCACCTGACACTCAAATTAGTTGAAAGCATTTTGGCGAGAGTGGGGATATTTAATGATGACAACAATAGTCTGGCAGTTTGAAGAATGTTGGTAGAAGAGAGGACACTAGAGGATGGAGGGGGTGTCTGCAGCTTGAAGCTGAGGCGACTAATGGCCGAGAAAAACAAATCTGGGTTTTGATAAACCTTTCTAACGGCCGAAATTTGAGGAGCTTTTCTAACAGGAGGATAGTTTAATGAATGTAGCTTCGTGGGGAGAAAAGATAGGGGGAGGGGGAGTGGGAGGGGGAGACTGGAAACCAGACAGGTGGCGCCTCGGTCAGCCGGCCATGAAAACACTGCTATTGACTGGATAATGGATGTGTGAAGAAGGCCGAAGCATCATCATAATCAACAGCAATATTGCTAATTATAATTGCAGTGCTGGTCGGTCCTCTTGGTCTGTAATCAGTCTGACAGGTGTGACACTCGGCGGACACTGTAACAATGGGCGTGCAGATTAATTAACAACATCAAACACATGACAGTGCCAGCTCGCCCACACAGAGAGAGAGAGAGAGTCTCCCATCACTGTGGTGGTCAGGAGGCTGTGCAGACTCCAAGCTGACATGTTTGAAGATCTAAATAAACATTTCATGGTTTGATTTTCAACATCTCGTATCTCATGTAACTGCAACATCATCTGACAAAAAATCTCCAACTAAAAACATTCAGCATCTTTTCAAATTGCCATCCAGAGACAGAGGTAGGATGAAATGTTTTTATGTCTGTTTGCGCAGTTTAGCATGAAACTATGATGAATACCAACATGGAAACTGTGTGAATGTTGTGGCAATAATCGTTAGTGACTTTCCTGCACTGGGACCTCTGACCTTTACACCAGCAGCACCGCCACAAGACCAGTAATTAAATCCTTAAATAACAGACAGACAGACAGACAGATTGTACTTGGTAATAAAGTGCTGTTTACTGACTGCATTTAGTAACACATCAATCTCATAATACATGATACAACATGCAAACTTACTGCATCTATTTATAGCATAGACCTCTACAATGTAGCAAGTAATACACCGTTACCCGACATCTGGTAATAACATACAGCCTGTACCCGACATCCGGTAATAACATACAGCCTGTACCCGACATCTGGTAATAACATACAGCCTGTACCCGACATCCGGTAATAACATACAGCCTGTACCCGACATCTGGTAATAACATACAGCCTGTACCCGACATCCGGTAATAACATACAGCCTGTACCCGACATCTGGTAATAACATACAGCCTGTACCCGACATCCATACAGCCTGTACCCGACATCCGGTAATAACATACAGCCTGTACCCGACATCTGGTAATAACATACAGCCTGTACCCGACATCCGGTAATAACATACAGCCTGTACCCGACATCTGGTAATAACATACAGCCTGTACCCGACATCCGGTAATAACATACAGCCTGTACCCGACATCCGGTAATAACATTATCTAGCATTGCATGACATCCGATAACAAGATACAGCCTATGTATCATACAACACATGACAATAACATAAGGCTGTACATGACATCCGGTAATAGCATACAGGTGTACAAGGGAGGTGTAAAGAGGGTGATACGGGTGGCAGCTTCGTCGACACCTACAGCCCCGAGTGTATCGGGGTTTGTCTTGAAACACAAAGCAGCAGCAGCAGCAGCAGCAGCAAGTTTGCAAAATAATATGCGTACCCGACAAATTGACTCGGGTATGTCTCCGTCCTGTAGAGAAATGTCTTCTGGAAAGTGAGTTTTGAAGTTTACCTCAGTGAAACGAAATTTCTCGCCATGTTTGTGAAATTGCTATGTTGTATGATTGAACCCGCAGTGCAAGGTCTAACCTCATTTCTGTGCACAATATTTCAAATATGAAATTAGAGAATTAATTTTTACCCACATTTCAATGGAATTTAACACTTAATTTCTTCTGAGATTTGCGTTTGATAAAATTATGACCGGATGTCAATCTGTAAAATGGAAACAGCACAGAGCGAAAATATGCCGTTATAATAAAATAATTCCACTCAACTTGAAGAGCTGTGGAAATATTCGTGAATTATTTGATTTAAATAAATTTAGTTTTACCTCATGTGATTGTGAATATTTCAGTAGCTGCACTTGAGCACACCTTGATTCCTTTACCTAAATATCTAGAATAATAGAATGCTAAAGGACACACACACACACACACACACACACACACACACACGTACGTGTATCGCAGTAGTTCTCGCGCGTTGTCCATATCAAGCCAACATGTATTTCTTGCAAAGGTTTAAACTTACTTTTAGCGACACCTGCCCACCAAGGATACAAGTTTGACGATACTTATACTTTGTAATACAAGCTGATTGTGTGACGATGTGGTCTCTGAAATCACCTCACAAAGTGTGGACCGTGGGTCGTCATCATGTCCTGGTGTGTGGACCCTCATGATGTCCTGGTGTGTGGGCCCTCATAATGTCCTGGTGTGTGGGCCCTCATCGTGTCCTGGTGTGTGGACCCTCATCGTGTCCTGCTGTGTGGGCCCTCATCGTGTCCTGCTGTGTGGGCCCTCATCGTGTCCTGCTGTGTGGGCCCTCATGATGTCCTGGTGTGTGGGCCCTCATCGTGTCCTAATATGTGGGCCCTCATATTGTCTTGGTAGGTGGACCCTCATCATGTCCTGGTGTGTGTGTCCTCATGATGTCCTGGTGTCTGGACTGTCATCATGTCCTGGTGTGTGGGCCCTCATCATGTCCTGGTGTGTGTGTCCTCATGATGTCCTGGTGTGTGGGCCCTCATCGTGTCCTAATGTGTGGGCCCTCATCATGTCCTGGTAGGTGGACCCTCATCATGTCCTGGTGTGTGTGTCCTCATGATGTCCTGGTGTGTGGGCCCTCATCGTGTCCTAATGTGTGGGCCCTCATATTGTCCTGGTAGGTGGACCCTCATCATGTCCTGATGTGTGTGTCCTCATGTGGACCCTCATCATGTCCTGGTGTGTGGGCCCTCATCATGTCCTGGTGTGTGGGCCCTCATCGTGTCCTAATGTGTGGGCCCTCATCATGTCCTGGTAGGTGGACCCTCATCATGTCCTGGTGTGTGTGTCCTCATGATGTCCTGGTGTGTGGATTGTCATCATGTCCTGGTAGGTGGACCCTCATCGTGTTCTGGTGTGTAGGTCGTCATTATGTCCTGGTGTGTGGACCCTCATCATGTCCTGATGTGTGGACTGTGGGCCGTCATCATGTCCTGATGTGTGGACTGTGGGCCGTCATCATGTCGTGGTGTGTGGGCTGTCGTCTTGTCCTGACGTGTGGATCACAAGCCATCAGTCAGCTCGGTGTAGGCCGAGGGGTATCAGCCTGTCCTGGATCACAGACCGTCAGTGTGTCACTGAGTGTTCCTTAAGGTGTCCTCCTTCCTTTAGGGCGACTCGCTGGCCCCTATCGAGCCCGGCCCGGCAGGCAGCGCAAAGCATGAAATGAGCTCAGCAGACCTCGACATTGCTGCCCACATCGACCCGAGAGGACGACCATCACCATTAGGCCCAGCACGACTCCCACGCGGGCGATTAGAGCCACTGGGACGTGTAAAGGGGGAGACAACTCACACATGCAGCAGTTACCTGCCCCGAGCTCCCAGCACTCGTGCGAGTTACGTACCTTTAGACCCTAAAACTTTGTTCCACACTATTACACCTTACAATTCTTTTATAGTTAGGTTCAACTTTAGTTTAAACTTTAAGACCAAGAACAAAGCAGCCGGCCCATGTAGAAACATGACTGTACTCATACTCAACATGAAACATGACGGTACTCATTATGAAACAATGACTGTACTCAACATGAAACATGACTGTACTCAATATGAAACATGACTGTACTCAACATGAAACATGACTGTACTCAACATGAAACATGACTGTACTCAACATGAAGCAATGACTGTACTCAACATGAAACATGACTGTACTCAACATGAAACATGACTGTACTCAACATGAAACATGACTGTACTCAACATGAAACATGACGGTACACAACATGAAACAATGACTGTAGTCAACATAAAACATGACTGTACTCAACATGAAACATGACTGTACTCAACATGAAACATGACTGTACTCAACATGAAGCAATGACTGTACTCAACATGAAACATGACGGTACTCAACATGAAACAATGACTGTAGTCAACATGAAACATGACTGTACTCAACATGAAACATGACTGTACTCAACATGAAGCAATGACTGTACTCAACATGAAACAATGACTTACTCAACATGAAACATGACTGTACTCAACATGAAGCAATGACTGTACTCAACATGAAACATGACTGTACTCAACATGAAACAATGACTGTAGTCAACATGAAACATGACTGTACTCAACATGAAACATGACTGTACTCAACATGAAGCAATGACTGTACTCAACATGAAACAATGACTTACTCAACATGAAACATGACTGTACTCAACATGAAGCAATGACTGTACTCAACATGAAACATGACTACTCAACATGAAACATGACGGTACTCAACATGAAACAATGACTGTAGTCAACATGAAACATGACTGTACTCAACATGAAACATGACTTTACTCAACATGAAACATGACTGTACTCAACATGAAGCAATGACTGTACTCAACATGAAACAATGACTTACTCAACATGAAACATGACTGTACTCAACATGAAGCAATGACTGTACTCAACATGAAACATGACTGTACTCAACATGAAGCAATGACTTACTCAACATGAAACATGACTGTACTCAACATGAAGCAATGACTGTACTCAATATGAAACATGACTGTACTCAACATGAAGCAGGGGGGGGGACTGGGAGCAGATTTCAAACTCAAGTTCAGGAGGTTACACACGGCCCTGAGGAACAAGATTGACTTCGGTAGCTTCAGCGGAAATGGGGGAAACCGGAAACGGCTTTTCATTTCGTCGTCAGACGGATTGAGGATAGAGATCTTTCCTTCTTTCTGTCTGTCTTTCTATCTCTTGTCCTTCTTCCTGTCTCGCCCTCCGGCTGAGGTCCAGCAGCTGTACAAAAGGTAAGGAAGCATAACTGATATCACACCGACCTCCTTAATCCCTTCTCGACCAAACTCCCCTCGACAACTTCTGAAAGAACAGCTCGCTCACAGTGAGGCTGTTTATTAGGACTCCATCTCCCTACCCGAGTCCCCGTAACAAGACGAACTGACACTCGAGATGATACAGTTTGTAACAGTTGCAGTTTTAGATTGTCTCCAACATTTCAAGCTGTACAAATGCAGTGTCCATGCAAGCTGTTGATAAATGTTTGACAGACTTTGCGTGAAACACTCGTGAGTAAGAATCCGGTCCAATCATCAGCGTACACCACGCAGACATTAGTGAAAATAATTGAAGTTTTGCAGGACTTTCTGCTGGTGTCATATAATCGTTAATACGTTTTTAGTTAAGGCTGGGAAGGTGAACACCAGGGTGTGTGGTACCAGTGACTAGGGAGGCCACAGACTGGCGCGAGGCCAAATCGATGTCAGCTGCCGATGCTGTCGTTGAACGGTCGCCCATCTAACAGTCAGCACTGTGTTGCTTCCCCCTCCCCATCCCCATCCGCACGAGATGTCTTTTTTGGTAGATAGATGTATAGGAATTTAATTTCCGACCTTGTGGAAGATCCCGTGCGTGAAATGTTCATACTCTGTAGCCTCGTTTTGAAGCTCATTCATCTGCTCTGTTCATTCTTCGTGCTTTTGTTTCGAGGACCGGACGGGACAAAATTTTGTGATGTGGTCAACGAGTCAGTAAATGTAGTCAGCAGCCCCCACTTCCATCCCCCCTCCCTAGCGTAGACATAATCGATGAGCAATAGTTACAGCAACATGCACGCGCTGTTTACACGTGATTACGCCAAACAGCCAGTGTTTGCTCAGATCAGAGCGCGTGCCACGGAAAGGTTTCCGTGCAAACTGTTGAAGGTAGTCAATGTAGTTAAGGGATGAGGTATCAGCTGTCAAATATATGGCCAAATGGAATGTCTCCAGCATCAACAAAATGAAAATAAAGAACGAAGTAAAATAAAAAAAAGAAGAAAAAGACATCCAGCAAAAACCCCGCAGCAGTCAAGGTTACTGTTGTCACGTGACACATTCGCCCTCCTCAGCAGCCATGAGAGGCAGGCACCATGTGATGGGTCACGTGGCTTTCAGACCGCACGTGCATGATGCACTCACCATGAAGAACAAAGAGTAAGGGAAAGGAAGAAACGAGAAGGAAGACAGAAAACATCAGGGGCCGTAATGAAGTAGATGTACGGTTACCCTAGGGTTAACTGCAGACCCCAAGTGTTGCCTGATCTTGGAACTGAAAACAAAGGCATACCTTAGAGGTAAAGATTTTGGTCTTGCACACGGTTCACAACTATAGCTACACATGGACAGCTGGGGTAAGGTATTGACTTGAGGTAAACCCAGAGAGGAGGAATAACTCTTGTTCCAAGTTACGGTCCCTAGAGGTCAGACAACTCATGAGAAATTCACGTGAATGCAACTCCCTGGGAGGAAGAAAAGGAAAGAAACAGCTCATGATGATGAATAAGAGGAGACCAAGTCGTCAGGGAAAACAACAGAAGGAAAGCGTTTCGCACTGACCACAATGTCACTCCGACAGCCGCTCGGTGAGTCCTCGGTGACTCCATCTCACTCACTCACTCACTCACTCACTCACTCACTCACTCACTCACTCACTCACTCACTCACTCAGTGAGTCCCTGAGTAACAATAAGTCAGTCACTCAATCTGGGCTGTGCAGCGAGGACATGTCTACCACCACCACATCACAAAGCATGGCGGTCCTGCTGCATGTCATATGATCTGGCAACTCCACACAGCTGTCAAACATCCGGGACATCCACACGTGGCTGCACTAGACTGACGTCATTGTCACCTACTGACGGCAGGTAGATCTCGCTTCCACAGGTGAGGACGTCCGTTACAGTCAAGGTAACGACGGTGGAGGTTGATGCTGCTTCACCGGCAGTGTCCGCGCCGTGCATGTGGTGTGTTGGAGTCACGTGACCTGCAAGATGAAGGGGAATAATTTAAACTTTGATCTGTGCATGATTAAAAGCTACAAGTACCCGCTCTTTCAACGTCTTGCCTTTTTCGGGGAATAGTTGTCTTCACGTGCGGCGTTCGCGCCATTTTGAGCTGATTTTCTCTCTGCCGCCCACTAGTTGTGTGTGTGGTTATCAATATGCAGGTAGTAGGTGGTTCTGCTGCTTCTGCTTCCTCTGCGCTGTATAAGGTTCAACGTCCACGATTCTTGTGTTAGAACTGCTTAACGACCACTGACAGACAAATAATTGTTTATAATGAAAGAGGGAAAGTCCACGTGTCTGTCTAGGTGACTGAGCACAGCTTTAGCTCCTGGCCTGTGAAAGTATGGCGGTCATCAGTGTCAAGCAGTTATGGCTGACAATAAACAGGAATTGTGAATTCCACTGAATAGCCATGGAAACAGCCTCCTCATCAGTGACAGCTTTTATGAAGCTTTAAACATTGCGATACCAACACTTGGCCGTTAGTGGGTGGCAGCCATGGCGGAGTTGTCGTCTGCCAGACGTGGAGCGAGTGAAGTTGACAGCAGCAGCTGATGGCCGATGAGAGTGTCGATGTGATGCTCCAGCCAAGCATGACGAGCAGTTCACCCATGGGTGGAGGGTCGGAACTGTCACCAGACGGTCTTCTTGCACGAAACTTTTTCCTCGTTGTGGTTGGCGATGAGGTCAGGGGGTATTCATTATTGATATCATCAATGATACCTCAATGAGTTTATTATCAAGTTTCTTCAATTTGTTCGCACAGCAATGGCTCACACAGAGTTTATTTCATTTGTTGTCCCACAATATTTCACTACGTTGTAGCTCATGTAGAGGTTATTCCCCACACTCCACACACACACCACACACTCCACACACACTCCACACACTCCACACACACAACACACTCTCCACACACACTCCACACACTCCACTCACTCCTCTCACTCCACACACTCTCCACACACTCTCCACACACTCCACTCACTCTCCACACACTCCACACACTCTCCACACACACCATACACTCTCCACACACTCCACACACTCCACTCACTCCTCTCACTCCACACACTCTCCACACACTCCACTCACTCTCCACACACTCTCCACACACACCATACACTCTCCACACACTCCACACACTCCACACACACAACACACTCTCCACACACTCCACACACTCCACTCACTCCTCTCACTCCACACACTCTCCACACACTCCACTCACTCTCCACACACTCCACACACTCTCCACACACACCACACACTCTCCACACACCATACACTCTCCACACACTACACACACACTCCACACACTCTCCACACACTCCACACACTCCACACACTCTCCACACACTCCACACACTCTCCACACACTCCACACACTCTACCTCTCTCACTCCACACACTCTCCACACACTCCACTCCACTCTCCACACACTCCACACACTCTCCACACACACCACACACTCTCCACACACACCATACACTCTCCACACACTACACACACTCTCCACACACTCCACACACTCCACACACTCCTCTCACTCCACACACACAACACACTCTCCACACACTCCACACACTCCACTCACTCCCCTCACTCCACACACTCTCCACACACTACCTCACACACACACACACACACACACACACACCACACACCACACACACACCACACACACCACACACACACACACACACACACACACACACACACACACACACACACACACACACACACTCCACACACTCTCCACACACTCCACACACTACACACACTCTCCACACACCACACACTCCACACACTCCACTTACTCTCCACACACTCCACACACTCTCCACACACTCCACACACTCTCCACACACTCTCCACACACACCACACACTCCACACCCTCTCCACACACACCACACACTCTACTCACTCCACACACTCTCCACACACACCACACTCTCCACTCACTCCACACACACTCCACACACCACACACTCCACACACTCTCCACACACTCCACACACTCCACACACACAACACACTCTCCACACACACTCCACACACTCCACTCACTCCACTCACTCCACATACACACCACACACTCCGCACACTCCACACACACACTCTATCTATTCGTTGTGACATTGGTACAGGGAGCTACATGCAGTCAGAGAGTCAGTGGAAACGCACAGAGTATTTCTTGACACTCAGCTCTTGTAACAAACAACCATTTAGACAGCCCGCTGCCATCAGTACCCTGTGTCCACCAGCACCCTGCAATCACGTGGGCGAGAAAATGTTCCCCACAAACACCCTGAAATGTTTGGTGAACATAGACACCGTGTCACGACCCGTACTCTCGCCATGTCGCTCTCACCTGTCTGCGCACTTGACCTACTCTGGAGGAGTTCAGTCGGGTACTTCAACTCATCTTTACATTAGTGCACCTAGTGTACACTGCTTCGTACACAGTGAGCGGGTGCACCACTTGTAGTTGGTGTCTGACAGGGTGTCGGAAGGTAATGTTATAGCGCAGTTAGTGCCAGCTACATGTGTGTATCAACATATATATCATAGAGTTTATGTCACAGACTTCACACGTGACACTGGTACCTACAGGTGTACTTCTCACTCAAGTCTCATTGCCACTTCCTTCCGTGAACAGATGTCCTGTCACCGGGTGGGGGTGGGGTGTCCTGCTGTGTATTAGCTCAGCCTGCTGACGACGACGGGAAGTGCGCAGTAGCTGTGGTTGCTGTGCGGTAAGCTGCGCAGCTCAGCTGTCGGTGAGATCCACGTGTACCTCACACTTGAGGCCGTTCACTGGTTACAGCTGTCTGTTTGTTACAGTTGTGTCTGTCTGTTTGTTACAGCTGTCTGTTTGTTACAGTTGTGTCTGTCTGTTTGTTACAGCTGTCTGTTTGTTACAGTTGTGTCTGTCTGTTTGTTACAGCTGTCTGTTTGTTACAGTTGTGTCTGTTTGTTACAGTTGTCTGTCTGTTACAGTTGTGTCTGTCTGTCACAGCTGTATGGCTGTTACAGCTGTGTGTCTGCTACAGCTGCGTCTGTTTGTTACAGCTGTGTGTCTGCTACAGCTGTGTCTGTCTGATACAGCTGTGTCTATTTGTTACAGCTGTGTCTGTCTGTTACAGCTGTGTCTATTTGTTACAGCTGTCTGTTTGTTACAGATGTGTGTCTGCTACAGCTGTGTCTGTCTGTTACAGCTGTGTCTATTTGTTACAACTGTGTCTGTCTGTTACAGCTGTGACTATTTGTTACCGCTGTCTGTCTGCTACAGCTGTGTCTATTTGTTACAGCTGTGTCTGTCTGTTACAGCTGTGACTATTTGTTACCGCTGTGTCTGTCTGATACAGCTGTCTGTTTGCTACAGCTGTCTTTCTGCTACAGCTGTGTTTGTCTGCTACAGCTGTGTCTATTTTTTGTTACAGCTGTGTCTGTCTGTTACAGTCGCCCCTATGAGACTGTCACCACCGTGAGACATTGTGAAAGTTGTGTCTGTCTGATACAGTTGTGTTTGTTTGTTACAGCTGTGTGTCTGCTACAGCTGTGTTTGTCTGATACAGCTGTGTCTATTTTTTTGTTACAGCTGTGTCTGTCTGCTACACCTGCCCGTATGAGACTGTCACCACCGTGAGACATTGTGAATGTTGTGTCTGTCTGATACAGTTGTGTTTGTTTGTTACAGCTGTGTGTCTGCTACAGCTGTATATATGTCTGATACAGCTGTGTCTATTTGTTTGTTACAGCTGTGTCTGTCTGCTACAGATGCCCCTATGAGACTGTCACCACCGTGAGACATTGTGAATGTTGTGTCTGTCTGATACAGTTTTATTTGTTTGTTACAGCTGTGTGTCTGCTACAGCTGTGTTTGTCTGATACAGCTGTGTCTATTTGTTTGTTACAACTGTCTGTTACAGCTGTCCCTATGAGACTGTCACCACCTTGAGACATTGTGAAAGCTGTCTGTCGATCATCAACAGCTGCTCTGGTGTATGTTTTTGTGTGAATCATTCCGGTCGTCAGGTGCTATTCCCTACATTCCATCCCGTATCCTCCTAATGTTCATTTCTTGTTTTATTTCTTTTTTTTCTGTCTCCTCCATTCATTTGCATGGAAAACAAGTCTGTTCTAGCAAGGTGGTGTGTCTGTGCCCGATGATCTATGTGGGTAAAGATATGAATAACTATAGACAGGTATCCATACCTGAGATTTGAGATGACGGGGACCATAGGTGAGGTGTATCGCATGTCTGTACCACTGCAACAAGAATTGTGATGTCTTGTGGACTCAGGCTCTGAGGCTCACCAACTTGTGGTGGGAGGCCTCTTGACACAAGCGGGCTGCTTCTCCACTTTACTCTCCTTCCTCGCCATAATCTCAAATAAGCTCAGCAACCTCTAAACTTTTTATGTCCATGCCTTTTATTTTGTTTTGTTTTTGGAAGGTAGGAGAGGTTTAAAAATTCATGAAACCTTTTTTTAATCCTTTTTACAATGTAATCGTAATTGGTTCCTAGGAAGTCTTCTTCGCTTTTAGTATTTAGTAGAGATTACAGCCGTGTACCGCGAAGCCATTGCTTTAAACTTGGTGCTGAACACATGGTGCTGATCAATGCTATCAAGAAAATGCTGACTAGACGTGTGCTGCAGATGCTGCTTCGTTTCTCAGATGTCTATTTGTTTCATCAGACCGATCACGAACAGCGAGATGTAAGAACAGTTCCTCCTTCTACTTAATAGACAGAAGGTGGGTCGAAAATTGTCCGGATCCGCGAAAAGCATTGGGTGTCCCACCCTTTTATTTGCACCCACCCCTTGACTGTCTGTGTCTCTGTCTCTGTTTCTGTCTTGTGCGCACACAAGCACCGACAGTTTAGATGGCATTGCACGAGTTGCTTTGATAAACGAGTTTACTTTGAACTAAAGATGTGAAAGAAGACACCTCTCCAGGGAGTTTGTTAAATGTCATCTTTCTTGCCACGGTGACACGAGACAGTGTTTACCTATCATCGCTCCTGGCCAACTGACACCTGCGCTGACTTCTTATGTTGGAAGACTTCAGCACCTTCGTCAGGATGTGCGGCTTGTATTTCACAGGAGACATGAAAGTCTACACCTCACGGCCGCCTACAAGTATTGGTATTGTCACAATTCAATATCACAGAAAAACCGTCAGAAGTCGGCAAGATTGTGAGCAGACGACAAAGACGAGAAACACGATATCCAATGTATCAGGTGGGAAAATAACACATGATACATAATCTGCTCACGAAAACCCTTGAATTTCCCGATAAAATGTAGAGACTTAAAGCAACAAATAGAAATGTCTGTAGGGCAGGTTGGAATGAGTTTTCTTGTCGTTTTTTGTGCACAAGCTGCCAGTTTTTATGGCCAGCTTTATGTGAATCTCATTATTGAATCAACGGGACTTCATGAAAAGAAACTTGGTCATTGCGGGTATCCAGTCTCAGTGCGAGTATCCAGTCTCATTGCGGGTATCCAGTCTCATTGCGGGTATCCAGTCTCAGTGCGAGTATCCAGTCTCATTGCGGGTATCCAGTCTCATTGCGGGTGCACCACACGTCGCTGCCTGTTAGCTGAATGCCTCAAACAAGCAGGAAGTTAACATTAAAAATACTCGGCACAATATTCATGACGCGAGACTCCATGAGACAAAGCAGTGACGAAGGCTCGCTAATGTGGCTGGTCACGTGCTCTCGTTAGAACGTCCCTCAGTGGACAGCCTGTCCACATCTTGTCTTCACAGTCACCAGTCAGTCGTTTGCCCCAACATGCGAACATCAAGAAAAACGCCTCGTTTTAGCGAGGGCTGCTCGCATGTATGTGGAGCGCGCGCGGACATGAAAGTGAACCAGACTCACACTTAACATACTTTTTGTTTCAATAAAAGGGCCGACCAATAGTTAATGTCAATGTCATCAAGTTGGGCGAGTCTCTCTCTCTCCGAATGTTGGTGTTTCCTTGGGAAGCCGCCACATACTCACCCAAAACTTCCTCTCCCCTCCCCAAGTATCAGCCAGTCACAATGTCAGTCACAAGTCGTCATGGGGCTTGACCCTGGCTGATTGTTTTGCTACATATCGCACGTAGTCTTGGCGGCCACGGGGGAGATAATAGAGAGTTTGAGATCCACGACGCGTAGGGAGACGTGTGCGGCAACGAGAACGGCGAGCCTCTAAGCCTATCCGTTGTGAGAAAGCGATTGGTTGGATTTTGTGGATGTGATGATGTAGGGCGCAAATTCCCGTGACGCTACAGGTTGCCGCTCCCGCACGCGTCGCACGAGCACTGAATCTCAAACTCTCTATTCTTGTACTGAACGATCTCAGAGTCCTTTGCGCGTGATCACGTGATGCAAAAAAATGTAGTCATAGTCACATGACCTCCCAAAGACTAAAGCCGCAAAAATGTTACTGAGTTAAAAATAACTTTTTTACCCCACAACAGATATTAGAATCTTAACCATTTGACTCGCGAAACATTACAGTAGTTACAAGGCTACAGTCCACAACCCGCGGGTATTTTTAAGGTACTTACCCCGTTACCCCAGGACATCTTTGCCACTAAATTATATCTACATTCCCAGCCCCACAGCAACATCCGCGAAGTATGGACATGGCTGTATGAACGTTTCTTTTTGATGTGCCCGGGACAGCAAATTCTTTTTCCCACATGAGATGGGGGGGGGCGGAAATCGGAGTGCCGGTCTATGTTATTTTGTCAGAGGTTTGGGGTTAGGGTTTAGGGTAGGGTTAGGGTTAGGCTTAGGTTTAGTTTATTAGGTACAATTGGGCCATTGAGTGGAGCGAGCAGACGACGGCATATTTTGCGTGCACTCCAATTGGCTGAATTCCCGCCCCCCCCCATCTTATGTGGGAAAAAGAATTCCGCGCCCGGGACAACGACTTATCCCCGCTCCATGAACACGGCCCCCGACAGCTTAGCTGCTGATAACATTTAGCTGCTTACTACGAGTTAGCATCCAGCTAGAGACACTGGGTGCACCTACCCCACACCGGTATATGTCGTCTTCGCTACACAACGACAGTCAGATGAAAAGAGGAGAGACAAGGTGGGGAGGGGGGCTGTTTAAATGTGTCATTATGAGACTATAAGGCTACCC
The DNA here is from genome assembly GCA_004794655.1 of Marisa cornuarietis. Lineage (NCBI taxonomy): Eukaryota > Metazoa > Mollusca > Gastropoda > Architaenioglossa > Ampullariidae > Marisa > Marisa cornuarietis. The sequence goes on from SMMW01000044.1 coordinate 3,793,326, forward strand.
GCGAGAATAATTATTGTAAAAGACTAATTGATGTGTGCAGCGGAAGGGAAACAAAAAAAAGAGCATGCGATGGCTGCTAGCGAGGAGCTACTGAACTCACAAACTGGTGTCAGTGAACACCTAGTGAACACCTGGGGCCGTAGTCATGACACAAGAGCACGTCCTTTCCTCGGGGCAAAATAATCCTTGAGTTTGTAACTACAGTCATGCGCAGACCCCCTGGACACTAATTCGAGTTTCTTTACTCCAGGGTATTTTGCCACCGCTGTATAACTACGACTTCCGGGGTAAAACAACGTCTGTGTGGTGTGGACACCGATTTAAACTTTCGGAAACCAGATGCTTGTCCTTAAGTTCCCCACGCTGCCCCAGGGCAAGTATTTACCCTTTACCCGGCCGTTATAACTATGGCCTCAGGAGACCATGTTATATCCCAGAGGTGCAATTTCTGCTTTTCAGTACTGACCGGCCAGCAAGCCTCGGATACCCCTCAGTGACCTCTAGAGTAGCCGACCCTGCACCGCTTGACGGTTGGCCGAGTGCTCTAACCCTGGGGTAGCCTTATCTCACATCTACGGCTCTTGCACAGGTCTTCTTCCTTTTCTCTGACTCAGCGCAAGGAGAAAAATCAGCATCCACTCTAGGTGTGTGGGCCGGCATTTGTCTAGTGTGTGGGCTGTGTTTATAGACTTGTGGGCCGGTAATTTATGTAGTGTGTGGGCTGTGTTTATAGACTTGTGGGCCGGCATTTGTGTAGTGTGTGGGCTGTTTATAGACTTGTGGGCCGGTAGTTTATGTAGTGTGTGGGCTGTGTTGTTTATAGACTTGTGGGCCGGTAGTTTATGTAGTGTGTGGGCTGTTTATAGACTTGTGGGCCGGTAATTTATGTAGTGTGTGGGCTGTGTTGTTTATAGACTTGTGGGCCGGCATTTGTGTAGTGTGTGGGCTGTTTATAGACTTGTGGGCCGGTAGTTTATGTAGTGTGTGGGCTGTGTTGTTTATAGACTTGTGGGCTGATAGTTTATGTAGTGTGTGGGCTGTTTATAGACTTGTGGGTCGGTAATTTATGTAGTGTGTGGGCTGTGCTGTTTATAGACTTGTGGGTCGGTAGTTTATGTAGTGTGTGGGCTGTGTTGTTTATAGACTTGTGGGCCGGTAGTTTATGTAGTGTGTGGGCTGTTTATAGACTTGTGGGCCGGTAATTTATGTAGTGTGTGGGCTGTGTTGTTTATAGACTTGTGGGCCGGTAATTTATGTAGTGTGTGGGCTGTTTATAGACTTGTGGGTAGGTAATTTATGTAGTGTGTGGGCTGTGTTGTTTATAGACTTGTGGGCCGGTAGTTTATGTAGTGTGTTTGCTGTTTATAGACTTGTGGGCCGGTAATTTATGTAGTGTGTGGGCTGTGTTGTTTATAGACTTGTGGGCCGGCATTTGTGTAGTGTGTGGGCTGTTTATAGACTTGTGGGCCGGTAGTTTATGTAGTGTGTGGGCTGTGTTGTTTATAGACTTGTGGGCTGGTAGTTTATGTAGTGTGTGGGCTGTTTATAGACTTGTAGGTCGGTAATTTATGTAGTGTGTGGGCTGTGTTGTTTATAGACTTGTGGGTCGGTAGTTTATGTAGTGTGTGGGCTGTGTTGTTTATAGACTTGTGGGCCGGTAGTTTATGTAGTGTGTGGGCTGTTTATAGACTTGTGGGCCGGTAGTTTATGTAGTGTGTGGGCTGTTTATAGACTTGTGGGCCGGTAATTTATGTAGTGTGTGGGCTGTGTTGTTTATAGACTTGTGGGCCGGTAGTTTATGTAGTGTGTTTGCTGTTTATAGACTTGTGGGCCGGTAATTTATGTAGTGTGTGGGCTGTGTTGTTTATAGACTTGTGGGCCGGCATTTGTGTAGTGTGTGGGCTGTTTATAGACTTGTGGGCCAGTAGTTTATGTAGTGTGTGAGCTGTGTTTATAGACTTGAGGGCTGGCATTTGTCTAGTGTGTGGGCTGTGTTGTTTATAGACTTGTGGGCCACATTTGTGTAGTGTGTGGGCTGTTTATAGACTTGTGGGCCGGTAGTTTATGTAGTGTGTGGGCTGTGTTTATAGACTTGTGGGCCGGCATTTGTGTAGTGTTTTGGCTGTGTTTATAGACTTGTGGACCGGTGCTTGTCTAGTGTGTGGGCTGTGTTTATAGACTTGTGGACCGGTGCTTGTCTAGTGTGTGGGCTGTGTTTATAGACTTGTGAGCCGGCGTTTGTCTAGTGTGTGGGCTGTGTTTATAGACTTGTGGGCCGGCATTGTGGTGGTGTCAGCCTTCACGTGATGTGAGCTGCACTCACCTGACATGTGGGCCTGCATGGTCATGTGTCAGGCTGCATGACTTCTCGTGATGTGATATAAACAGCATTTACCTGATGCGTGGACATGCACATCGATGATGTGAAGGATGACGATAATGGATGAGTCTGTAATCAAGTGCATAACTTTTGTTTTGAAACCAGACCTTTATTTGCGGTGAACGTGAGAATAACGATGAAAGTGTGAGTTTATGATGGTATCATCAGGGGCCCACATTGCCATTGTGTGGGCCTTCATTCACATAATGGAGTGAGATTCTCATTGATGTCACAGTTTGTGAGCCGTACATTTCCACATCCCCAGTTTGTATTTCTAAAGGTTCACTCAAGTTTGTGATGGAATTTATATCCAGTGAAACCGAGGGCTGCGGACAGTTTCAATGAAATCATTTGCAGGCTGTTGAGCATTTAATTACCCAGAGTCCACTGTACTTAATTAACAACACCCTGCACTCGTCAGCTTAGGTCACGTGCTGAGCCTCTCTCTTACACACACACACACCACACGCACACACACACACACGCACGCATGCAACACACACACGCACATCAGTGGAGTTGGCAAAGCAATGCATTATGACAGTTTGGTTATTGTTTGTGGTATACATGCTACACAATGTTTATCATCATTAGTCGGTTTTTTGTGTTTCTGCTTTGCATCATCGCCATCTTAGTTCCACTGGCTGCTGTGAGTAGCTTGTGCCACACCGTTAGCAACAGTTTCTCACTTATTTCCACCTTTTAGGGGGGGGGGACTTCAACACCAGAACATATGCAGGAATGTAAAACAACTTGTGATTTCGGTCACCAAAAATAAACAAATAAAGTTCACAAATGGACCACTTCGATTTTTATTCATCTATTCTTCCTCCGTTACTAACATCATCTGACGACCGGTAGCAGTCATCGGAAGGTGGAGGTGACAGGGCCCGTGAGGTGGATGAGTCCTGCATGGACTGACTGTTGGCATGTTGATCACTCACTTCCGCCTGTGACCACCACGGCCTTGACCCTGCATGGACTGACTGTTGGTTTGTTGATCACTCACTTCCGCATGTGTCCACCACGGCCTTGACCCTGCAGGACGCTACACGCGCATCTGCTTGCACGACTGGACACGAGGCCGTCAGACCAAGTTTTGCTGACTTCGTCAGTCTCGTTACGTTGACCACACACCGTCACGTGACGCTGATCAGATCACACCAACGGCTTGCCTGACGGCCAAGATGACGTCACTGGCTGCTCCACCAATCACCGCTCGCGTGCGTGTGACGTCACGGAAGCGCACGATGGGTGGCCGGGGGGCTGTGAGGGTAAGTGTTGGTAGGTGGGGGGGGGGGAGGTCTGCCTGCCATCCTCTGGCTCAGCATAAAGCGCGGGCTCGCCACTCGACGGGGACTTCATCAAATTACACGACAATTGCTGCGGGAATTTTTGCTGGATGCCAGCCTCCTCCACAGACACGACAGCCGTCCCTCCTGCCCATACATCAGTGGTCGAGATGCTGGTTCTTGGCTTCACTCGACCTTACATACTGTCGTCTTGGTTGCGAGAAATGTAATAATTTGCGAAGCAATAAAAATAATGTTCAAAGTTTTTTTTATATTAGAAATCATGGCGCTTAGGTACGGGAGTTGAGGTCAGTTAGAAACTGTACAGCTGTAGGGGCTGACAATGTGACACCCAGAGTACTTCACACCCGTGCTGACCAACTATATATGTACTGTTACCTCTAGAGTGCTGACAGTCTGTGCTGACCAACTATATATGTACTGTTACCTCTAGAGTGCTGACAGTCTGTGCTGACCAACTATATATGTACTGTTACCTCTAGAGTGCTGACAGTCTGTGCTGACCAACTATATATGTACTGTTACCTCTAGAGTGCTGACAGTCTGTGCTGACCAACTATATATGTACTGTTACCTCTAGAGTGCTGACAGTCTGTGCTGACCAACTATATATGTAATGTTACCTCTAGAGTGCTGACAGTCTGTGCTGACCAACTATATATGTAATGTTACCCCTAGAGTGATGACAGTCTGTGCTGACCAACTATATATGTAATGTTACCCCTAGAGTGCTGACAGTCTGTGCTGACCAACTATATATGTACTGTTACCTCTAGAGTGCTGACAGTCTGTGCTGACCAACTATATATGTAATGTTACCTCTAGGGTGATGACTGTGCTGACCAACTATATATGTAATGTTACCCCTAGAGTGATGACAGTCTGTGCTGACCAACTATATATGTACTGTGCTGACCAACTATATATGTACTGTTACCTCTAGAGTGCTGACAGTCTGTGCTGACCAACTATGTATGTACTGTTACCTCTAGAGTGATGACAGTCTGTGCTGACCAACTATATATGTAATGTTACCCCTAGAGTGATGACAGTCTGTGCTGACCAACTATATATGTACTGTTACCTCTAGAGTGCTGACAGTCTGTGCTGACCAACTATGTATGTAATGTTACCTCTAGAGTGCTGACAGTCTGTGCTGACCAACTATATATGTAATGTTACCTCTAGAGTGCTGACAGTCTGTGCTGACCAACTATATATGTAATGTTACCCCTAGAGTGATGACAGTCTGTGCTGACCAACTATATATGTACTGTTACCTCTAGAGTGCTGACAGTCTGTGCTGACCAACTATATATGTAATGTTACCTCTAGAGTGCTGACAGTCTGTGCTGACCAACTATATATGTACTGTTACCTCTAGAGTGCTGACAGTCTGTGCTGACCAACTATATATGTACTGTTACCTCTAGAGTGATGACTGTGCTGACCAACTATATATGTAATGTTACCCCTAGAGTGCTGACAGTCTGTGCTGACCAACTATATATGTACTGTTACCTCTAGAGTGATGACTGTGCTGACCAACTATATATGTAATGTTACCCCTAGAGTGCTGACAGTCTGTGCTGACCAACTATATATGTAATGTTACCCCTAGAGTGATGACAGTCTGTGCAGACCAACTATATATGTACTGTTACCTCTAGAGTGCTGACAGTCTGTGCTGACCAACTATGTGTGTAATGTTACCTCTAGAGTGCTGACAGTCTGTGCTGACCAACTATATATGTAATGTTACCTCTAGAGTGCTGACAGTCTGTGCTGACCAACTATATATGTAATGTTACCCCTAGAGTGATGACAGTCTGTGCTGACCAACTATATATGTACTGTTACCTCTAGAGTGCTGACAGTCTGTGCTGACCAACTATATATGTAATGTTACCTCTAGAGTGCTGACAGTCTGTGCTGACCAACTATATATGTAATGTTACCCCTAGAGTGATGACAGTCTGTGCTGACCAACTATATATGTAATGTTACCCCTAGAGTGCTGACAGTCTGTGCTGACCAACTATATATGTACTGTTACCCCTAGAGTGCTGACCAACTATATATGTAATGTTACTCTTAGAGTGCTGATCAACTATATATGTAATGTTACTCTTAGAGTGCTGATCAACTATATATGTAATGTTACCCCTAGAGTGCTGACAGTCTGTGCTGACCAACTATATATGTACTGTTACCTCTAGAGTGCTGACAGTCTGTGCTGACCAACTATATATGTAATGTTACCTCTAGAGTGCTGACAGTCTGTGCTGACCAACTATATATGTAATGTTACCCCTAGAGTGATGACAGTCTGTGCTGACCAACTATATATGTAATGTTACCCCTAGAGTGCTGACAGTCTGTGCTGACCAACTATATATGTACTGTTACCTCTAGAGTGCTGACAGTCTGTGCTGACCAACTATATATGTAATGTTACCTCTAGAGTGCTGACAGTCTGTGCTGACCAACTATATATGTAATGTTACCTCTAGAGTGCTGACAGTCTGTGCTGACCAACTATATATGTAATGTTACCCCTAGAGTGCTGACAGTCTGTGCTGACCAACTATATATGTACTGTTACCCCTAGAGTGCTGACCAACTATATATGTAATGTTACTCTTAGAGTGCTGATCAACTATATATGTAATGTTACCTCTAGAATACTGACAGTCTGTGCTGACCAACTATCTGTCTGTTGTTTGCCTACAGACAGGTGTTGGTGATGTGGATGCTGTATTGTTACATTACATTCTGGCTCCTCTCGTTTTCAAGAAATCTCTACCTGCCTTAGCCTCATGTTGTTTGACTTTTCCAGAGCCTTCAGTGTCATCCACCCGCACTTCACAATCTAAAGAGTTTAAAATGAAAGTCACGAAGATTCTTCTATTAATGGAAAACTGGGTTCTTGACTGTCTCACGGGAAGACCTCCATTGGCTGGGCTACGTGTCAAGACTACTGCCAGCACGTGACTCTAGTAGCTATCCGCCACTATCCACATGTTCCCTGGGGCACCTCAAGGGATTGTAATCTCCCCTGTTACCCACATTAACACATCAGACATTGTGTTGTAACGATGAACTCTGGTGATGTTTACTTTCCGCGAGGATGAATAAATAATTGTCCATGTCAATGATGTTGGCATCGTGGTCAGGGTGCGGGAGGTGTAGGAATACTTCTAATAATATTGAGTTTCCGACAATACTGTATAAAATAATTGCTGGAAATTATGAATGCAATAATTTGTTGGAAATCATTAATACAATAACTTGTTGGCAGTATTTACGAGGGTTTATTTTGTTCCTGTGGGGTGCCATTTTGACCACCGTTCTGTTCTTTCAGATCATTATCCCCTTTATCGATAATCACTCTTGATGACATTAATGTCTGTGGCACGGCGGCTGTGTTTGCCCCGACATGTGATGCCCAGAAATAATCGCTTTAATCAGGAGAATAACGCCTGACATCTACATCTCCAACACCTGTAGTGACTTACTTGTCTGTTTGCCCACGAGGGCGTTAATCGTTTCTATGGCGCCGGCTGACATAAGCACATCACCTTCACCACTAACACCTTTCTTTCTTTTTTGTTCACACACACACACACACGCGTGCGCGCGTGTGTGCGTGCGTGTGTGTGTGTGTGTGTGTGTGTGTGTCGGATACACATACAGACAGCTGTGTTTACACCACAATGAAATACTTTGGCCAGCCACTGACGAGGGTGAGTAGTGCTCACCTCCATCAAGCTGTATATCTCTGTCTGTGACAGGCCGACCCCAGTGTATGGCCGCTAGAGATGTAACAGGGAGGCAGCATTGACCAGTTGACCAGACGGCTTTGCCGAAGATTATTGCAAGGGACACAACTTGTTTAGCCAAGTGCAGCCTGGAAGGAGGCGGAAAAACTTGACCGGAATGGAGGTGAGGTGTGCAGAGGACAAGAGACAGGGAAGTCGGTCCCCGAAGTTGGCGGCGAGACTGTCACCAAGGAACCCTACCACTCCCTCCCCCCCCACACACACACACACCCCTGCATTGTCACGTGACGAAGCGAAGACGGTGAGTGGGCGTGTTGCAGACAAGGAGGACCGTTGAGTTTCGACATCTCAGCCGCCAGCTATTATCGAGGATTTGTCCTCCTTTTATATTTTCTTCCTACTCTGAAAGATGGCTGGAGGAGAGTATAGTAAAGGGCAGATAACTGATGGGAGACAAATACCAACCATGTTTCTTCATCGCTAATTTAAATCTACATGATATGATCGTACTATGTTACTTTTAATCGGCCGCTTAGTGTCGTGTCCCGTGACATGTCACGTGATCATATTATAAGGTGCTAGACACGTGCGACACTTTGATGACTTCCATCACAGGTCAAGGTTGGGTCACGGTGTGGTGAACAAGGCTGCGACACAGTATCCAGTGAATAACAATGGCTGTCAATGGCGAGTTAGTGTAGTAGCAGTAGTGCACCCTCCTTTCCCCGGTCTCCAGACGAGCCACAGATTATTGACGAGAGTCTGACCAGGCGCAGCCCCCAGACACCCACATTCGTGAGCAATTTGCACACCAGTTGTCACAAAGAAGTCCATCTTGTAAGTGATTATCTACCAGCTAGGTCTCGACAATGCCCACAGTAAGCTTGCTTCGCCTTGAACTTCCAGTGTTTGGAGTAGCTGTAGCTGCTGTGAGCTCAGCGGGTGTATATCTGTCTGCTTTAGCTACTGAACCCGCTAGAGAAGTGAGGACAGTTTAGCTACCACAGCACGTGAAACAGGAGGCGGCTACCAACACTAATAACGAGGGCGCTTGTAGAAGATACTGAACACTTTAACAACGAGGCGATTCTCGCTAATGAGCATGTTTACAACTTAAATTGGAGACCAGCTCTTGACCATGCGTATGAGGTGACAAAAGATGATAGTGGACACATGAAAACCAACACCTGTAGATACTGGACACGTGTAAACCAACACCTGTAGATACTGAACACGTGAAAACCAACACCTGTAGATAGTGAACACGTGTAAACCAACACCTGTAGATAGTGAACACGTGTAAACCAACACCTGTAGATAGTGAACACGTGTAAACCAACACCTGTAGATACTGAACACGTGAAAACCAACACCTGTAGATGGTGGACACGTGTAAACCAACCCCTGTCGATACTGAACATGTCTAAACCACCACTTTTCGACAAAAGGTTAAATTAATTACTGAACAGGTGAGACTGAGACGATGTAGCCTGCTAGGTGATACAAACGAGACTTCAGCTGAGAAACAAAGTAAAAGGAGGTAACGAACATGTGTGGTGGCGAGAAGAAGGAAAGACAATGTCGACATCTTCACTCACCAGCCTGAGTGAGTTTTTGAGGAGCTGCGAGTGTCGCATGGCATTAATACTGTTGGCTCAGAAACACCTGAGACACCTAATTAACAGACAGCAAAAGTTTGTATGAAGGGGCGAGTGATGAACCTGTCAGGTAAAGAACATTATTAACAGACAGCAGAGTTTGTATGAAGGGGCGAGTGATGAACCTGTCAAGTAAAGAACATCATCTACACGCAGCCAATCGTCAATAAGCCACATTACACGTGCACCTGGAAAAATGTCGGCTTGTGGATTGGATGCACTCTTTTTGTGAACGTGCAGCTAGAAGGGGGTGACGTGCGGACCTTATATGGATGAGGCTGCGTCCTAGTTCTTCCAGCCGTTTATAACGGCAGCCAACACGTCCCTGAAGTGGCCAGTGTGACGTCATCAACAAAGCCTACAAGAAAGTCCTCCTTTATTTTATTTTCTCTAAACTGCCTCTGACATCGTGTACCGCCCTCTATGCATGCGTTGTCCCCAAGAAGATAAATGATCTCGGTGATCTCGGTGATCTCGTGAAGACTCCCTGATTTCGTATGTCGGACGCACTACAATCTCGAGGATCTTTAATTTCCGTTTGCGATATAATAACCTCCATTTGCACCCAACCGCCCAACTCCATGTGAAAGATGAAGCTGACTGCTAGCAGTATAACTCGTGACTGTCACAGTGTGACACGGAGACATCACTGACACATCTGTCCATCCTTCTGACCTCTCACCCGTCTCGTCAACCTCACCCCTTACTCCCGTGACCCTGCGTCAGTGTCTTCTGTCCTGTTTGTTACTTTCGCAATACTTGTACAGATACTTGCATAACTTGATACATATCTCGGGGGTCGTAAATAAATGTTTGACCAGGTCGATTGTTGGTGGTTTCCCAGCCGAGTTTTAACTTTCCGCTTAATCTGAATGTTGCTGTCTTCCCACGGGAGTGTTGATGTCGCCCCCTGTGTTTCCCTCCTGGTGTTGGTGTGGTGCCGGCCTGTATCCCATGCCACGTGGCAATCAATTCCTGGAATATCTGCCAATGTTTTCTGACAAACGTATTACAACGGCCAACTAAATCACATCATTTCATTGGAGTAGAACAATGGCACCAAAGATTTGATTTTCTTTGGTGAATGTAGTCGAGGGTTTATGTTGCACGTGCCGCTTTGGTCTGAAGCATGAATACAGACAATGGCTGAAGCTTGTGGTAATGCAGGGTGTCCTAAAATATTCACGGGGAAAATGGAATGTATGAACAGGTAGAACTCTATCACCCAGGGATTGTGGTAGTCTCCCGCTACATCTTCCTCACAAATGCTTCTCCGGGGATTGTGTTTGAGATCTGTTGGTTGGTGTGACAGATAAGTTAGTAACTGTGATGTAGATGTGACAGATGTGTTAGTAACTGTGGCTGTAGATGTGACAGATGTGTTAGTAGCTGTAGATGTGACAGATAAGTTAGTAACTGTGGCTGTAGATGTGACAGATGTGTTAGTAGCTGTAGATGTGACAGATAAGTTAGTAACTGTGGCTGTAGATGTGACAGATAAGTTAGTAACTGTGGCTGTAGATGTGACAGATGTGTTACTAACTGTGATGTCGATGTGACAGATGTGTTAGTAACTGTGATGTCGATGTGACAGATGTGTTAGTAACTGTGACTGTAGATGTGAGCGATGTGTTAGTAGCTGTGGCTGTAGATATGACAAATAAGTTAGTAACTGTGGCTGTAGATGTGACAGATAAGTTAGTAACTGTGGCTGTAGATGTGACAGATAAGTTAGTAACTGTGACTGTAGATGTGACAGATGTGTTAGTAACTGTGGCTGTAGATGTGACAGATAAGTTAGTAACTGTGACTGTAGATGTGACAGATGTGTTAGTAACTGTGGCTGTAGATGTGACAGATGTGTTAGTAACTGTGGCTGTAGATGTGACAGATGTGTTAGTAGCTGTAGATGTGACAGATAAGTTAGTAACTGTGGCTGTAGATGTGACAGATGTGTTACTAACTGTGGCTGTAAATGTGACAGATGTGTTAGTAGCTGTAGATGTGACAGATGTGTTAGTAGCTGTGGCTGTAGATGTGACAGATGTGTTAGTAGCTGTGGATGTAGATGTGACAGATGTGTTAGTAGCTGTGACTGTAGATGTGACAGATGTGTTAGTAACTGTGGCTGTGACAGATGTGTTAGTAGCTGTGGCTGTAGATGTGACAGATGTGTTAGTAGCTGTGGCTGTAGATGTGACAGATGTGTTAGTAGCTGTGGCTGTACATGTGACAGATGTGTTAGTAGCTGTGGCTGTAGATGTGACAGATATGTTAGTAACTGTAGATGTGACAAATGTGTTAGTAGCTGTGGATGTGACAGATGTGTTAGTAGCTGTGGCTGTAGACGTAACAGATGTGTTAGTAGCTGTAGCTGTAGATGTGACAGATGTGTTAGTAGCTGTGGCTGTAGATGTGACAGATATGTTAGTAGCTGTGGATGTGACAGATGTGTTAGTAGCTGTGGCTGTAGATGTCACAGATGTGTTAGTAACTGTGGCTGTAGATGTCACAGATGTGTTAGTAGCTATAGATGTGACAGATGTGTTAGTAGCTGTGACTGTAGATGTGACAGATGTGTCAGTAGCTGTGGCTGTAGATGTGACAGATGTGTTAGTAACTGTGATGTAGATGTGACAGATATGTTAGTAGCTGTGGCTGTAGATGTGACAGATGTGTTAGTAACTGTGATGTAGATGTGACAGATATGTTAGTAGCTGTGGCTGTAGATGTGACAGATGTGTTAGTAACTGTGATGTCGATGTGACAGATGTGTTAGTAACTGTGATGTCGATGTGACAGATGTGTTAGTAGCTGTGACTGTAGATGTGACAGATATGTTAGTAACTGTGATGTAGATGTGACAGATGTGTTAGTAACTGACGTGGCTGTAGATGTGACAGATATGTCAGTAGCTGTGGCTGTAGCTGTAGCTGTGATGTAGATGTGACAGATGTGTTAGTAACTGTGACTGTAGATGTGACAGATGTGTCAGAAGCTGTGGCTGTAGATGTGACAGATATGTTAGTAGCTGTGGCTGTAGATGTGACAGATGTGTTAGTAGCTGTGACTGTAGATGTGACAGATGTGTCAGTAGCTGTGGCTGTAGATGTGACAGATGTGTTAGTAGCTGTGACTGTAGATGTGACAGATGTGTTAGTAACTTTGGATGTAGATGTGACAGATGTGTCAGTAGCTGTGGCTGTAGATGTGACAGATGTGTTCGTAACTGTGATGTCGATGTGACATATGTGTTAGTAGCTGTGACTGTAGATGTGACAGATATGTTAGTAACTGTGATGTAGATGTGACAGATGTGTTAGTAACTGACGTGGCTGTAGATGTGACAGATATGTCAGTAGCTGTGGCTGTAGCTGTAGCTGTGATGTAGATGTGACAGATGTGTTAGTAACTGTGACTGTAGATGTGACAGATGTGTCAGAAGCTGTGGCTGTAGATGTGACAGATATGTTAGTAGCTGTGGCTGTAGATGTGACAGATGTGTTAGTAGCTGTGACTGTAGATGTGACAGATGTGTCAGTAGCTGTGGCTGTAGATGTGACAGATGTGTTAGTAGCTGTGACTGTAGATGTGACAGATGTGTTAGTAACTTTGGCTGTAGATGTGACAGATGTGTTAGTAGCTGTGGATGTAGATGTGACAGATATGTTAGTAACTGTGGCTGTAGATGTGACAGATGTGTTAGTAACTGTGGCTATAGATGTCACAGATGTGTTAGTAACTGTGGCTGTAGATGTGACAGATTTGTTAGTAGCTGTGGATGTAGATGTGACAGATGTGTTAGTAGCTGTAGATGTGACAGATGTGTTATTAGCTGTGATGTAGATGTGACAGATGTGTTTGAAGCTGTGGCTGTAGATTTGACAGATGTGTTAATAGCTGTGGCTGTAGATGTGACAGATTTGTTAGTAACTGTGGCTATAGATGTCACAGATGTGTTAGTAACTGTGGCTGTAGATGTGACAGATGTGTTAGAAACTGTGGCTGTAGATGTGACAGATGTGTTAGAAACTGTGGCTGTAGATGTGACAGATGTGTCAGTAGCTGTGGCTGTAGATGTGACAGATGTGTTGGTAGCTGTGGCTGTAGATGTGACAGATGTGTTAGTAGCTGTGGCTGTAGATGTGACAGATGTGTTAGTATCTGTGGATGTAGATGTGACAGATGTGTTAGTAGCTGTGGATGTGACAGTTGTGTTAGTAGCTGTGGATGTAGATGTGACAGATGTGTTAGTAGCTGTGGATGTAGATGTGACAGATGTGTTAGTAGCTGTGGATGTAGATGTGACAGGTGTGTTAGTAGCTGTGGATGTGACAGATGTGTTAGTAGCTGTAGATGTAGATGTGACAGATGTGTTAGTAGCTGTGGCTGTAGATGTGACAGATGTGTTAGTAACTGTGGCTATAGATGTGACAGATGTGTTAGTGACTATGGCTGTAGATGTGACAGATGTGTTAGTAGCTGTAGATGTGACTGATGTGTTAGTAGCTGTGGCTGTAGATGTGACAGATGTGTTAGTAGCTGTGACTGTAGATGTGACAGATGTGTTAGTAGCAGTGGATGTAGATGTGTGTATGTGTTAGTAGCTGTGGCTGTAGATGTGACAGATGTGTAGTAGCTGTGGATGTGACAGATCTGTTAGTAGCTGTGGCTGTAGATGTGACAGATGTGTCAGTAGCTGTGGTTGTAGATGTGACAGATGTGTTAGTAACTGTGGCTATAGATGTCACAGATGTGTTAGTAACTGTGGCTGTAGATGTGACAGATGTGTTAGTAGCTGTAGATGTGACAGATGTGTTAGTAACTGTGACTGTAGATGTGACAGATGTGTTAGTAACTGTGACTGTAGATGTGACAGATGTGTTAGTAGCTGTGACTGTAGATGTGACAGATGTGTTAGTAGCTGTGACTGTAGATGTGACAGATGTGTTAGTAACTGTGGCTGTGACAGATGTGTTAGTAGCTGTGGCTGTAGATGTGACAGATGTGTTAGTAGCTGTGGCTGTAGATGTGACAGATGTGTTAGTAGCTGTGGATGTGACAGATGTGTTAGTAGCTGTGGCTGTACATGTGACAGATGTGTTAGTAGCTGTGACTGTAGATGTGACAGATGTGTTAGTAACTGTGACTGTAGATGTGACAGATGTGTTAGTAACTGTGACTGTAGATGTGACAGATGTGTTAGTAACTGTGGCTGTAGATGTGACAGATCTTTAGTAGCTGTGGTCGCATCGTGATGACAGTGACGTAGAAGAAATGAGAAATGTTGCGCGTGACAGCGTGCAAACCGCGAGTAGAGTTTGGATGTGACGTCATGGATGCGTCACTCTCATACCCCCCCCCCCCAGTGTACCTGCACGAGACCGAAGGAGGGGAGGAGGTGAAGGCGTGAAGCAGCTTTGCTTTAGTTTGTGTCTTTCACTTCTGAAGACAACTTCAGCCATCAGCGATCAGCCAAACCGCCCAATGCGCGAGAGAAGTGTCACACAGTCCAAGAGGCACGTGCCTGGAGGTTTGGATCTCGCGAAATATGGCGACACGTGTGCCCTAAGAGCTGTGAACTCGCCATTGATCAGAGTAGCGTGTCTTGGACTCGCACGTGATCAGAGTTGCGATCAGTCCCCCCCGCTCACCTCTGGGGACCCGTTGTCTTTCTGGGCCCCTCGCCAGCAGCCACTGATGTGGACTGCGATACGCTCCACTGGGTGTCAGCAAATCCATTTGTTGTGTCTGAAAGGAAAAGTCATGTCATAGGTCATAGCTTGTCTAGCTGTGGCATAGTCTGTAGCGTAGTAATACCAAACTGTGTTTCAAGTCTCTACAGCTGCAGGTTACCTGACAACGACAGGTGTCATGTCTCACACGATCTCTAGTCTGACTGTAGGGCGGGGGTCGCAAGGTCAGAGGTTGCAAGGGCTTCCAGTGATGTAACCACACGACAAGCGGTGACGCCGGTGAGACTTGTAGGTCACTAGCCGAGACTTACCGTGACAGACCTAAGTACACGGCGTCACCTGAGTCTACCACTTGTTACCTGGACATGCAGCTTGACGAGTTCACCCGAAGAAACACACCTTGACACACTCAACACGTCTGCACGGCTTGGCCCACGCTCTAGACTCTAGAGTATTTGTATTGATAAGGGGAATCATTTTGCTGCTGCTGCTGCTGCTAATTTTGCTGCTGCTGCTGCTGCTGCTGCTGTGTAACATAGGATTTGCTCAAAAGTCTCTCGCAAGATGTTCTAGGCCTTAAGTGATTTTCTGCTGTCCAAGAGATCACTCGACAAGGAGGCCCACCCCCCACCCCCCGCCGCCGCCGCCGCCTTCCTCTCCTCACCCTTTCTGGGAGCGAAACCCTTTCTAGGCGCCCCATCGAAAAACTTGGCAGTCAGCAGATTCCCATCGTCTGAACCCTGACCTGATGGCCCGATGCCGGAGACAATAGAGCGGGTCTCGGAGGAAGGATGTCCCACGTATGATCAATGCACAGAACGCAGCGATAGGCTTCGTCTGCCTGAAGGTGGGTGTGTGTGGGGGGGGTTGGGGTGGCGGGGGAGGGGGAGGGGGAGGGGGGAGGACCAGGCATGGTGCACTCGTGTTCAGCCTCTCGCTAATGGCCTCCGTCGCGGTGACGGACCCTCGTCAAATGTTCGCTCCGAAACGAAAGAGTGCTTCGTAAACAATAAATGTTTAATGGCCTGCACGAAGTCGGGTGGGGGACGAAATGAGTTTGTGTTGCGAGGCCAGGGTGGTACCGCCGTGTGACGACGTCGTCTGCTTGCCTTGTAAGAGGGTCGCCCTCGCCCTCGCTCCCTCGTTGCTGCTGGCGTTCTCCGCCATCGATCCTGTCGTTGGGTGAAGACGGATTTAAAGTTAAGCCAGAGCCACGCCGATGTCGTCACGAAACGAGAAATTCACCGGCCATTGAGGGCGCGAGACACCCGCCGCGTGTCGCCAGCTTTCATCGAGACAGTAAATTATGGGATGTGTGTGTGTGTGGGGGGGGGGATTAAAGTCATAGTCGCCTGCTCCCTCCCTCCGTCAGTACCCCTCCCCTCCGCCTCCCTCCCTTTCTCCTGTGCGTGCGAGTGCATGCGTGTGTGTACTTTAGTGTAACGTGTGCATGTCTGTGTATGTGTGTGGTTGTTGTTGTTTGACAACAAATTGTTGTGTTGGGGCTCGCTGACCTGCGCTGTTACGTCAGACGATGCTGTGGCGTGGAGTGACGTCAGTCTGTCGTGTCATCGACGTCGACGTTAGACGATAACGTTTATCTTGACTTCCCCTGCGATGCCAAAGGTGAACATTATGATTAAAAAGCCCTCCCTAGCTCGGCGGAAGAGAATTTTTTTTTTTTTTTTTTGTGGTCTGAAAGTTCGTTTTATTCTTCTTGGTTTTTGTGGGACAACAAGTGGATTTTTATCCATTTCGGGAGAAGGGAGGTAAACTGACTCCGCTGTTACTTTTGCTTGTGTGTCGCTGCACGCGCAGACACGTGCCTCAACAGTTTGGTACAGGGTTAAAGGTCAGACATTCCGCAGAAAATTTGATGAAGTCAGCTAGCGACTCTGAATCATTACAATACATTTACCATGCCCGTGGGAGGGGGCAGTGGAGGAGAGTGAGCTGCCTGCGATGGCGCCTATCTGTGGATGTTATGTTGCTGCTGTCCGGTCCTGTCCTCCTCTATTTGGCACTCTGTCAATTTGTGTGTTCTCAGTCCGCCCTGGGATTCTTTATTAACATATACTCTTTCGCTGATATCTTCACTTGTTTCGGATAAACTGATGAATTGTCTCAGGCAGGTTACTAGGAGGGTTTTCTGAGGAGTGGTTCCTGGGGAGGAGGGGGGTAAGTCTAAGGCTACTAAGGTTACTAGGTTTTCTCTCAGGTTTCTAGGAGGGTTCATTGTAATGGGTCAAATAATTTTGCACGAATCCAATTTAAATAAAATTGTGTTTAAAATGTTCTTTACTGAAAACTTTATCAATTTCCTAACAGAAAGCGAAACAATAAATTTATCAGTCAATTACCGACATGAATTATCTTAAGGCGACCTGTTCCGACTGTAAATTATCTATAGCCCGGACATTGTCATCCATGTTAGTCTTTTTTTTTTTTTTTTTGAATGTTCAATTGAATCTGATGACAGTTTGCTTCTACAATATTGTATGCATGAAACTACACTTAGAAGAAGTAAGGTGTACTCAGTACACAACACTGTTATATTCACTGCACGTGTAGCTCACGATGATGCTCGGCCTTCTGGCGGTGCTGTAGCTGTGAAGTTCATAGGTAATCGTGTGGGAGACACTTTAACACATTAATGATTATTGCTACAATATTCACAAAGTTTTATTTTGATAGGCACAAGCAAATACAATGGCCTCGTGTTGAACTGATAGAAAAGAGACTTAAATAAGCATTTGATGCAAGTGCTGTCCTTGGGTGAGAGGTTGGCTAATGGAGACAGACTGACAGTTTGTTGCTCAGGCCTTGTATTAGATTATCGCCAAACACCAGAGAGGGAGCAAACTATTCATGATGCAAATGCAGTGACAGAACTAGAGAGAGAAAAAAAAATTGGACAAGGAACTCGAACGTTGATTAAACAGACCCGAGCCCATTTCAAAGGTAAGTGAACAACAATCGTCATCATTAACATCATTATCATTAACATCATTATCATTATCATCTTCATACTCTGTTAAATGTGAAAAATAAAATCAACCCGCGATACTACAATCATGTCAGACATGCAACAACAACAAACATCATCAATTCTTGGGTCACTGCATCCATCCTATAAATACAGGTGAGAGCTTCAGATGTGTGTGTGTGTGTGTGTGTGTGTGTGTGCGTGTGTGGTGTGTGTGTGCGTGTGTGGTGTGTGTGTGTGTGCGTGTGTGGTGTGTGTGTGTGTGTGTGTGTGTGGTGTGTGTGGTGTGTGTCCCAATACATACGTATCCCTCAGATGTGTGTGTGTGTGTGTGTGCGTGCGTGTGTCTCAATACATACGTATCCCCCTTTCAGATGTGTGTGTGTGTGTGTGTGTGTGTGTGTGTGTGTGTGTGTGTGTGTCCCCGTACATACGTATCTCCCTTTCATTACCAGCCCTCATGAGACATCCTCGGGAGAAGATGACACCAAAGGCCATGAAGATGAAAATCCTCTGACTCATCGTCTTTTCTCCTCAAACATGGCGAGCAGAACATCGCCCGCACTGACAGCAGCGAGTTCTGTCCCCTGTTGTCCTTGGCTACCAGCAGCTCGCCGGCCAGATGATGAGGCTGGTGGAGGGAGGCCCGTTGGGGAAGCTCTTGTTTAAATCACTCATACCACACCCCTGGGACTGGCCGATAATGCTGGGGGTTCACAATGTACACATTCATCCAATAAATAATTTCTTACCCAGCCTCCCATTTCACTTACACACACCTCACTTTGCAAATGAGGCTGACCATCACTTCCGACAGTTTCAGAAATGGTCTCCAATAAATCAGCCAACTGTGAAAATGGAATAATGAGGGAACTAAGGATTACTGTTCAATTATTACATTTTATTCACACTTGGCATTAAGCCTGGCAGGATTCGTACTCGCCGGAATAATGG
The DNA here is from genome assembly GCA_004794655.1 of Marisa cornuarietis. Lineage (NCBI taxonomy): Eukaryota > Metazoa > Mollusca > Gastropoda > Architaenioglossa > Ampullariidae > Marisa > Marisa cornuarietis. The sequence goes on from SMMW01000044.1 coordinate 3,812,095, forward strand.
AAGAATTAACTGGCTACAAATTTGAAATCCTGTCTAAATCTGTTTTCCTCCATAAAATTCCTGCCTCAGGGCCGAAGTCGAGTGGACAAGAAGCAAAGTTTGACATCAGGAAGTTTCATGAATGGCCGTTGACTTGACATCTGAAGCTAAAGGATGAGTGGTTGTGAGCTGACAAGTAGAGTGAATGTAGATGACATGACAGTAGAGTTGACGAGTGTAAGATCGTGTAGAAGGGTGGATGTAGAATATAGGGGCCTACATCACAAGCCCACAAGCATTTGCAAGAAGAATGGACGGAAACACTTTGGCGAAGAAGGCCAACTGTGAAGAAGACAGGTTGTTGTGTCGGTCTGTGCTGTGCATGCTGTCAGCTCCCCCCCCCCTTTGTTTATATCCACTTCTGTTTTCTCTCACTCTTTTCCAAAAGTGAAGGCTAAAGGAATTCTAAAATTATTTACATTCACTTGGGACCAGTCTGGTTCTTGATCATCAGTCAATTAAATGACCTTTGCTTTTCAAATTCCTGAGAGATGTTTCATGGCTGAGCAGATAAGGGTGAGGCTGGGTGTTATAACATCAGTGGAAACTTCTAGATATGTTCCGGGGGAACGTGCGGGGTGTACATGACCATGGTTTGTGGCTGAAACAATCTGGTTGCAACTTTATTCAAGTGGACTTGACATACAGAGGGGCTGCACTTTACATCTCCCACAGCAGCTCTAAGTGCGATTTCACGAGCCTTTCTGAAAAACAAACAAATAGAAATCACAACCGACCTGCATCAGCATCTGTAATACAAGGGATTCACTGTAATATTTGAAATAGTCGCGAAACATCAGAAGATTAGATTCTACCCGAGTTCCCTCAAATATGTGATGATCATGGCGAGTTGTACTTTTTACATCGTTAAACCCCTACTGGTGTTAACTGGACAGAAATAAATGTAATCAGCAAGAAGCGGCGATTTTATTGCAAAATTCTTAATGGCAACAACTGTCAAGATGGCTCCGCCATCCTCAGTGGTCTGGGCGAGCACACGAGGAATAGAAGTCCCTCTTCATGCCATTCTTGGAGCTGTTAACTGTCTGTACTTTGACAGGACAACAGTAATTAGACACTGGTGCACATCACCAACACTGGCAGCCATGCTGTGTAGGTAAAGGACATGCCATACTGTCCAGTCCTCCTCTCTTTTATAGTTTTCAATACACGGCTTACCGCCTGCTGCAGCTGGTGTCATCCACACCCTACAGCTGTACTCCACACCTTACAGCTGTACTCCACACCCAGCTGGTGTACTCCACACCCTACAGCTGTACTCCATGCACATCTGATGTACTCCACACCCTACAGCTGTACTCCATGCACATCTGATGTACTCCACACCCTACAGCTGTACTCCATGCACAGCTGGTGTACTCCACACCCTACAGCTGTACTCCATGCACAGCTGGTGTAATCCACACCCTACAGCTGTACTCCATGCCCAGCTGATGTACTCCACACCCTACAGCTGTACTCCATGCCCAGCTGGTGTCATTCACACCCTACAGCTGTACTCCATGCACAGCTGATGTACTCCACACCCTACAGCTGTACTCCATGCCCAGCTGGTGTCATTCACACCCTACAGCTGTACTCCATGCACAGCTGATGTACTCCACACCCTACAGCTGTACTCCATGCCCAGCTGGTGTCATTCACACCCTACAGCTGTACTCCATGCACAGCTGCAGAGAATTCTGTCGCCAATGATGTGATGAGCGGCCTTTTTCTGTCTGAGAGAGTCTTAAAGTGCTCTAGGTTTTTATATCGGCTGCCAAAACCTTCAGGAGCTCAACATCATCATCATCATCATCATCACTTACTTTGTACTCTTCAGATCCTTTAAAAGCTTTAACCTATGGCAAAGGCTTTTTGCAGAGGAATCACGCCGCAGGTCCAAGAATTCATCTTGTACATCATCAAGCATTCTGGAAACATTCAATGAAGCAGAGAAGGCCTTCGGTACCAATGCAGTATCACCATCTGCAAGCTCAGGGATGTACTGCTGACATTCCTTCTCCAGTGATCCATGGTACTAGGTCAGCTCGTCTTTCCGATTCTTATCCAGCTGATCCTCAGGTTCCTCAACCACACTCCACAGTTTCTTGCACATGCTAATGTTCCCCAGACTGACTTTCCGATGGCAGTTCTGCAGTTTGGATGTGAATGGCTGAAGACTGTCCTGACATCGTATGATGTATGCCTCCCTTGCCTGGAGGTCTAGGTTCACTTCAGTAGCTTGCCTAGAGTGTCTGCTAGTTGAACAAACCTTTTCTTCCTAGTTTATCATTTCAGTAAACCAGAAGGTCATGCTTCCCTTGAACTTCCAGAAACAACTGCATTTCATCTCTCAACTCAAAGATGCGATTGACAACATTTCCTTTAGACAGCCAGCGTACAGAAGTGTGGTAAAGAAGAACTTGATGATCAGAAGCCATGTCTTTACAGAGATCATCAAAACGGCGGCTGTTTAGGTTGAGAACCACTGCTTTACACAGGAAGTTAATTTTACACTCTTACAGAAATCGCACGAAGTCCCATACGATTCAGTTATGAACGCAGCCCCCCACCAATAAAACAAACTTAATAAGTAAAATATTTCATGCTAAGTATGACTATGACATGTGTTGTAGGAGTGTAAGAAAGCCTTTATTTGAGACCAGTCTGTGTGTATGAGTGTGGGCCTCTATGTGAGTGTCGTTGATGGGAGAATATTTATATCAGGTTTGTAACTACAGACATAAATTACACAACTGTAAAGTATACAGACTTTTAGGTGACCAGTGGCCTTGATCTCTATACTCTGTAAATACATGGAGAAAGTTGTTGGTAGCTCGCTGCTCTCATCGCTGACTTTTACAATTTGCATGTTAATGGAGGACAGGGGCAGATGACTTTTTCTCTGGGATATCTTACCTGAGGGACCTGTGCATGAATTCTTTTTGCGGATTTTCCCACTCTTTGCCCTCCTTGCTTGTTTCTTGGCTACTAGATCGTGAAGTTCAATCCGTGAATTATTCTCTGGATTTGGTTTTTGCTATCAATTGGCCTCAGTGGGTCAGCATTGGAGGCCATTTCCCCAAATGAAGTGGTCTTGAGTACTGGTGTGAGACCTGTGTGATGTTTCCTATTTTCTTCTCGATATATACAACAGTATTACCTTGAAATATATGTTTTGTTTGTGCTCACTAAATACGCACATGGCACACCTTTAGTAGCAAGACATAAAGAGGAATATATTTTGTGATAATATCTCAGGTTCACTGACAACCATAGACATGGTTCGACTCCAGCATTGTGTAACTATTTTTGGCAGATGACGATAACCTCAGTACGAAGTGTGTTGTCGTCGTCGTTGTTATTGTCATGTCCCGCCCCACCTCCTTATGTCTCTGTCCGGAAGCCCGTGTACCCGTGTAATTATCTTTATATTCTTTTTCACACATTGTCTTCTTTGCTACCCAAGGCCAATGTCCATTGTGTACTGGTATGTTTTAATGAACAACAAAGTATTATTATTACACGAGTTACAACGACTCCAAGTTCTATTAGAAAAACGATTTAATTAGCTGGCGATAAATGTTAACCATCACTTGTCTTCATCTGTCTGCATCGACTGCCCCGATCTTCACAAATACATTGCATGGGAAGACCCCGCACACCCAATCATTAAATGGAGCAGAAGTCTGTTTGAGTGTTTGCAATGCGTGAAGGCAAATAAATGGAAAACGGGTAGGTCAGCAAAACGCACGAGAATCAATATCAGCTTAAAGCGGGGTTTTTCTGGAAACTGTTCCTTGTCTGAATCTGCGCAGTCACGTGGGCTGTGAGGTGGCTGCATGGTGGCCAAGGGAAGTGAGTAAAGTGAGTGATCAGCTGTTGACTGTCAACCTGGTGATGTTCTGGTGACAACTGTCTACATGACATGGTGAGATTGCTGACAACAGACCAGCTGTGCTTACAAGGAAACGAAAAAGAACGAACTTACTTTCCCACGTTGAAGACGAAGCCACCCAATGAGGACCCCGGGGTGCATCTTGGTACTGTTGGTGAATGTCCGGCAATTTTCCTTTGTGGGCGGTTGGGACGATACCATTGATGTTGTCCACAAGAACCTGGCAGTCGTACAGACATTCTTCATATAAGTGTCGGAGTCCCTACTAATCTCAGCGCCAGTTGTATCAAATATTTTCGTGCGTTTACTCACTAGGCATACCCAGAGATTTTCCTTCTATTCAGACTGAAAAAGGTCTGAAACATTTGAAACCTCAACTCACATACAGAATACGAGAAAAACTATGTTTTACAATTTTCACCATTTTGAAATGACACGAGCGCCGTCTAACGGCCAGTAAAAACTTTCCTGTACCTGGCAATGACACCTGGGCGCTAACACCTGAGTAGATTGAACTCTTTCCCAAGGTGCTGATATTGCTTCAAGGGTTTGCTTCTAAAACAAAATAAACTAAAACAATAATTTGCTTCCGTGTTTGAGATAATGACATCGACATCTGCATCCCACAGTTTCAGTATTTCATTGGATATCTTGACATTATCTTCAACATTTCTGACTCTGTCCTTATTGTCTTCACTACATTAAATGTGGAAGACAGTGTCGTAAAGGAGGGACTGAGATTCTGAATGGCTGAGACCTGGTTGGTCAGGATATAAATAGCCAATGACGTCAGCTGCAGGTAAAATATCTCCCTGCTTCTCGACCTAAACTGTAATCATCTACCATCAACATAAAACTGCGCGGTTACCAACACTGGTACAGACACAACCAAGAGGAAATGTCAGCAACTATTACAAGTCCAGATGTCAGAAGAGTGAAGATGATTCTGTGTGACAGGACACAACCTGTGGCTGACATATGAGAAGGTAGAACTGTCCCTGTTGTACCCTGTAGGTGTCTACATACCAACTGCTGTCTAGCAACGTGCAAATCTAACATTTGTAGGTCTTCACTCTTTATTCTCCGGAGATGTAGCATCGCCAACAAACACACACACACACACACGTGTAATGTTTCCAGGGTGAGGTGTCGTCCAACTGAGGAAGTTTCCAGGTTACATGTGGTGTGTACAGGAGTTCCAGTGCCTTACCTCAATGTTCCAGATTGCACCACACAGCTCATTACTCCAGCCTGACAACACACAACACAAACAAAACACAAACAAAAACACGTGGGGAGTTAAAGAGGGTGACCTTGCATTCTATTAATATGTCCTGCAGTATTGCACCAGCAACTTTCTTTCCAAGAAAAAAGATTTTTTGTCTCCTACATGTCTCCTACATTTTCTTGATTAGGTTTGTCAGGTGCAGGACTGTGTGACCTGAGTACATGGCTGTCACTCATCCTTCTGTAGCCAGACCCCCATAGTCGTCGATCTCAGCCTCAATCGATAATAGACGCCGGGCTGTTTGTGACTGTAGTGAGATACACAACCTCTAGTGTAGTGAGATACACAACCTCTAGTGTAGTGAGATACACAACCTCTAGTGTAGTGAGATACACAACCTCTAGTGTAGTGAGATACAGCTAGTGTAGTGAGATACACAACCTCTAGTGTAGTGAGATACAGCTAGTGTAATGTAGTTAGATACACAACTTCTAGTGTAGTGAGATACACTATCTCTAGTGTAGTGAGATACAGCTAGTGTAATGTAGTGAGATACACAACCTCTACTGTAGTGAGATACAGCTAGTGTAATTTAGTGAGATACAGCTGGTGTAATGTAGAGATATACAGCTGGTGTAGTGAGATACAGCTACTATAATGTATTAAGATACAGCTAGTGAAGTGAGATACAGCTACTGCAATGTGAAATACAGCTAGTGTAACGAGATACAGCTACTGTAGTGAGATACAGCTGGTGTAATGAGACACAGCAACTGTAATGTAGTGAGATACAGCTGGTGTAATGAGATACAGCAACTGTAATGTAGTGAGATACAACTGGTGTAATGAGATACAGCAACTGTAATGTAGTGAGATACAACTGGTGTAATGAGATACAGCAACTGTAATGTAGTGAGATACAACTGGTGTAATGAGATACAGCAACTGTAATGTAGTGAGATACAGCTGGTGTAATGAGATACAGCTACTGTAATGTAGTGAGATACAGCTGGTGTAATGAGATACAGCAACTGTAATGTAGTGAGATACAACTGGTGTAATGAGATACATCTACTGTAATGTAGTGAGATACAGCTGGTGTAATGAGATACAGCAACTGTAATGTAGTGAGATACAACTGGTGTAATGAGAAACAGCAACTGAAATGTAGTGAGATACAACTGGTGTAATGATACACAGCAACTGTAATGTAGTGAGATACAACTGGTGTAATGAGACACAGCAACTGTAATGTAGTGAGATACAGCTGCTGTAACGAGACACAGCAACTGTAATGGAGTGAGATACAGCTGGTGTAATGAGATACAGCAACTGTAATGTAGAGAGATACAGCTGGTGTAATGTAGTGAGATACAACTGGTCTAATTGGATACAGCAACTGTAATGTAGTGAGATACAGCTGGTCTAGTGAGATACAGCGAGTGCATTGTAGTGAGATACAACTGGTCTAATTGGATACAGCAACTGTAATGTAGTGAGATACAGCTGGTGTAGTGAGATACAGCTAGTGTATTGCAGTGAGATACAGCTGGTGTAATGAGATACAGCAACTTTAATGTAGTGAGATACAGCTGGTGTAATGAGACACAGCAACTGTAATGTAGTGAGATACAACTGGTGTAATGAGATACAGCTACTGTAATGTAGTGAGATACAACTGGTGTAATGAGATACAGCAACTGTAATGTAGTGAGATACAGCTGGTGTAATGTAGTGAGATACAGCTGGTGTAATGAGATACAGCAACTGTAATGGAGTGAGATACAGCTGGTCTAGTGAGATACAGCGAGTGCATTGTAGTGAGATACAACTGGTCTAATTGGATACAGCAACTGTAATGTAGTGAGATACAGCTACTGTAATGTAGTGAGATACAGTTAGTGTATTGCAGTGAGATACAGCTGGTGTAATGAGATACAGCAACTGTAATGTAGTGAGATACAGCAACTGTAATGTAGTGAGATACAGCTGGTGTAATGAGACACAGCAACTGTAATGTAGTGAGACACAGCAACTGTAATGTAGTGAGATACAGCTGGTGTAATGAGACACAGCAACTGTAATGTAGTGAGACACAGCAACTGTAATGTAGTGAGATACAACTGGTGTAATGAGATACAGCAACTGTAATGTAGTGAGATACAGCTGGTGTAATGTAGTGAGATACAGCTGGTGTAATGAGATACAGCAACTGTAATGGAGTGAGATACAGCTGGTCTAGTGAGATACAGCGAGTGCATTGTAGTGAGATACAACTGGTCTAATTGGATACAGCAACTGTAATGTAGTGAGATACAGCTAGTGTAGTGAGATACAGCTACTGTAATGTAGTGAGATACAGCTAGTGTATTGCAGTGAGATACAGCTGGTGTAATGAGATACAGCAACTGTAATGTAGTGAGATACAGCTGGTGTAATGAGATACAGCAACTGTAATGGAGTGAGATACAGCTGGTCTAGTGAGATACAGCGAGTGCATTGTAGTGAGATACAACTGGTCTAATTGGATACAGCAACTGTAATGTAGTGAGATACAGCTAGTGTAGTGAGATACAGCTACTGTAATGTAGTGAGATACAGCTAGTGTATTGCAGTGAGATACAGCTGGTGTAATGAGATACAGCAACTGTAATGTAGTGAGATACAGCTGGTGTAATGAGATACAGCTAGTGAATTGTAGTGAGATATAACTGGTGTAATGAGATACAGCAACTGTAATGTAGTGAGATACAGCTGGTGTAATAAGACACAGCAACTGTAATGTAGTGAAATACAACTGGTGTAATGAGATACAGCAACTGTAATGTAGTGAGATACAGCTGGTGTAATGAGATACAGCTACTGTAATGTAGTGAGATACAACTGGTGTAATGAGATACAGCAACTGTAATGTAGTGAGATACAGCTGGTGTAATGTAGTGAGATACAGCTGGTGTAATGTAGTGAGATACAGCTGGTGTAGTACATGGCTGGCACAGTTGTCTCACTCACAGTGTCCACTCACAATGTCACAAAGCCCACCATCGATGGCGACCCCCCAGCAGATGTGAGGGAGCCACTGCGCCTTACGAATTTTTTACGTTAACCGTCATTACAAGGACCTCGCTCGGGTGGCCACAGGGGGTCTGTGGGGAAATGTCTGTAATTGTGTTTTGATCCACTGCCGCTCGGTGCCCTGCTAGAGCCTTGATAACATCGGGCCACCCTTTGCCACTTGAGTGCATTTGTCACCGCACGTCGCCCCAGCAGCTAGTGAGCTGTGCTCACTTTAATGGACTTTCAGGTTGCTAGGGGGCTCACTGCTTGTAGGCCGGTGCAGCCAGTTTCATCATCGGGCCAAAAAGAAGTGCCACACTTTCTAGTGTCAGACGGAGCTGCGCTCAGTACGATGCCATTATGTGTGGTTGCACAACCACAGGTCGCCACAATGTCTGGTACTACGGGGCTAGACAAGTAGTGTGCCCCGGGGGTCGATAGAATGAGGATCGACACACAATCGTCAGTGTGACACGAGATGAAGACTCATGTGAGGACTCACGTAGTAGTGAGTGTGGCTCAGTTATAGCACAACGGTCGCACATGCTTTTGATCCGTCCGGACCAAGCTGCTGAGCCAGAGAAGAGAGGAGGTAGACAACTACGGAGGTAGTCAACACAATGGGTACAAGTAGTCCAGTGACTTTACGATCGTAGTGGAGTTAAGTGTCAGAGACTCAGTAATCTCAGGGCCAGGGTTTGAGAGGGTGATATCCTCTCCCTCCCACCCAGACCTTCTCCAGTCTTCTGTCGGGTCAGGTACCTGGGTCAGCTGGTAAAGGACGCTGTGGGGTGAGGTAAGTGGTCAGCTGGTGAAACCCGCTGCGTCACACGGGTATCGAACCGTTGATTATAACCACAAAGCTTCCCGCGTCCCACTCCTACCCCTAGCAAGAAAACTATGGTGCTAGAGAACTACACCCTAGCTAGAGAACTATGGTGCTAGAGAACTACTCCCTAGCAAGAGAACTATGGCACTAGAGAACTACTCCCTAGCAAGAGAACTATGGTGCTAGAGAGCTACTCCCAAAGATGCAACAGGGACTAGTGCACACAGGTTCCCTGCTCATGGCTGGCAGTACACAGCTGACGAAACAACCGACGATCACGTGACCTAAAACGGCGTCGTCTGTATCCGTGTGTGTGTGAGAGAGAGAGAGAGAGCGAGAAGGAGAGAGTAAGAGATGTTTCTCGTCGTGATGAGCATTAACCTGATGAAAGCACATTCAAGTCTCCAAGCTGCAGCAAGATACAGGTGACTAGACTCTGGGTGGGGAATAAGAAACATCAGCATATTCCCCGTCACTCGCCCCCCAAACGTCGCAGGACATCGTGTTGCTGATGTCGTTGTTGCGTGCAGACGGAGCAAAGTCTCGACAGTAAGTAAGTAAAAATAAAAAAGACGGGGGCGGGTAGTGGAGGAGAAGAGAGTAGGGAGAAGTAGGTAAAAAGGGAGGAAACTAAAGTTGTCGGTTGTTTGCTTGTGATGGATAATCCGCGGCTGGCGACTGCCCCCCCCTCCCCCCGTCTGTCGTTAGCGAAACACTAGGTGCAGGAACTACGTCACGTAGCGGTTGACGCCGGGCCGTATCCATCTGACGTTGTCCGCGCGCGCATGCCAAGTGGTCAAACAGAATGCAGAGGGCGCCACCATCGACCCTCGCCAAGCTTCGGTGGGGCGCCATTGACAGTGCGTGCCGCTGGGTCTGCTGCAGCTGTTTGACTTGGTCTTCATGCGCACAGACAACGCCACCACCAGCAACGACCACTGCGGCCGGGGGTCAGACCTGGCGCTGTGCACACTGGACATGAAGGGCTGGTTGTGCTGCTAACTACTGTTTGCGCCCAGTCCTTCTGTCGAGACTTCCTGCTTCTTCTACCGTCTCGGGATTTGAACATGAAGCATTAGATTGATCCCCCCTCCCCCTCTATACACAAACTGCAAACATTGACGCGCGCATGCTGCTGAAAACGTCATTTGTTGTTGACCATATTCTGTATATTAAACAACAAGTCTACGAGGTGTACAGCTCACAATGTTGTTAATGGCCTGGTGCGGGGTATAAGTGACAGTAGGGCAGTAGGTCAGTGGCACCAACCGGAAACTGTCTTACGTGTGACTGTCCACTGCAGCTGTACTTTTATTTATATCTTACTGCACGTGTTTGACAGTGTGCCACAAAGCTTTAAAAAACGCGTGAAAATCACGGAAAATAAAAAAGTCTAAAAATGTTACTGGTATATCAAACCACACAAAGTGTGCGGGATGCACGTGCAAACCATGAACAGTGTCAACACTCTTGACCCTATTTACCAGGAAGGGCTGTTAAAATGGGATGAAAATGGGGTAAAACTAAAACGCTCCCAAGAAGGGGGAAGGAACTGGTGTTTTATGCCGAGCATAACAACTAACTACTATATCATGGCAAGACAGACAACCCTATAAACAGATGTCACATACAGAGAAAGAACAGTGTGCCTGAGACGAGATCTGAATCCCGAACATCCAACCTTCATTGGACTGGTGACAACGGACCGGCCTCACAAAAAGTGATGGCTACACGATGACATATCCACCAGTGTCCCGACAACCATTCTGCCATTCACTGACTGTTAAAACGATTTGAGATGAAGGCAGCATTGGACAACACCCTGTCTACAACACCCTGTCTGAACAACACCCTGTCTACACACCCTGTCTGAACAACACCCTGTCTACAACACCCTGTCTGAACAACACCCTGTCTACAACACCCTGTCTGAACAACACCCTGTCTACACACCCTGTCTGAACAACACCCTGTCTACGACACCCTGTCTACACACCCTGTCTGAACGACACCCTGTCTGTACAACACCCTGTCTACGACACCCTGTCTACACACCCTGTCTGAACAACACCCTGTCTACGACACCCTGTCTACACACCCAGTCTGAACAACACCCTGTCTACGACACCCTGTCTACACACCTTGTCTGAACAACACCCTGTCTACGACACCCTGTCTACACACCCTGTCTGAACAACACCCTGTCTACGACACTCTGTCTACACACCCTGTGAGAACAACACCCTGACTACACACCCAGTCTGAACAACACCCTGTCTACACACCCTGTCTACACACCCTGTCTGAACAACACCCTGTCTACAACACCCTGTCTGAGCAACACCCTGTCTACGACACCCTGTCTGAACAACACCCTGTCTACAACACCCTCTCTGAACAACATCCTGTAACAAGAACACCTTGTCTGGACAACACCCTGTCTGAACAACATCCTGTAACAACAAAACCCTGTCTAGACAACACCCTGTCTACAACACCCTCTCTGAACAACACCCTGTCTGGACAACACCCTGTCTACAACCTCCTGTTTGGACAACACCCTGTCTACAACACCCTCTCTGAACAACACCCTGTCTACACACCCTCTCTGAATAACACCCTGTCTGGACAACACCCTGTCTACAACACCCTGTCTGAACAACACCCTGTCTACAACACCCTCTCTGAACAACACCCTGTCTGGACAACATCCTGTCTACAACACCCTGTCTACAACACCCTCTCTGAACAACACCCTCTCTGAACAACATCCTGTAACAACAACACCCTGTCTGGACAACACCCTGTCTGAACAACATCCTGTAACAACAACACCCTGTCTAGACAACACCCTGTCTACAACACCCTCTCTGAACAACACCCTGTCTGGACAACATCCTGTCTACAACACCCTGTCTGGACAACATCCTGTCTACAACACCCTGTCTGGACAACACCCTGTCTACAACACCCTGTCTGGACAACCCCGAGAGACACAACTCCATGACGAGGAGTTCACGAGGCTGAACACTCTGCAAGAGAACCATGAGAGTGTGTGAGAACAGACGAGAACAGCAACACATGTCAACGTGTCCCAGCAGACCATCGGCAACTTCCTGCACAACCGCCTGCACCAGACTGAGTCCCTGTCTCCAGAGAGACTTAGCTGAGAGAGAGAGAGAGAGAGGTAAAGCAGTGCCAGGGAGAGGAGATGGACACCCCCCCCCACCCTCACAAAAAGCTGGTCCCGAGAAAAGTGAGGATCTTACCACCTCACCAACCACCTTCAAAAAAACAAGTTCGGGGACGCCCTTTACCTTTAACCGTTTTTCCACAGGTGAGGATGACGTGGCAAAGCCGCCAGGTGACAATGGTTACCATCAACACACCTGTCTCCGCTTTTGTACCCGACTGCGTGCGAGGGGCGGGAGAGCGTTGTGTGTGTTGTGTTGTTGACAGGTTGTCTGTCTCGTGTTGCCGTCTCATTGATCGCTGTATTCATCAACAGACCTCGGGGATCGTGCACGTCCGCGATGACAGGTCGACATTTTGTGACTTTTCACTGCCTGGGTATCTGGGTTTTTTCTCTCTACACTGATATACTTGATACAGTTACAAGGGTTTAATTTAGATCATGGTGGGTATCACATTTTCTGACCTCCGCACCTCTGGCAGACACAAGATATTTATTTTGCGGGCTTGGAAATGTAAAAGTTTTGCTAACATTTGTCTTGAAAGTATCGTCAGAGACTTTGAGAACAGAGCTTGTGACTGTCACAGGCCACCCAGGGTGTGCAGACAGGGAGAAGTCGCACGGTGCACCTTTAAATGGCTGTCAGGTAAACAAGTTTCTTTAAAAGTAGTGCCAGGTACTAAACAACACTTCAGTAGTAAGGTCATAGGTACTGTGGTTGCCCATAGAGACAAGGGTGGGCAGAAGAAAGCGACCACTCCCACACTAAGGTCGTAGGTCAGCAGGTTTCCGAGAGAGAAGAGTGGGTAGGCAAACGACAATTAATGGCGAAGACAGTAACAGTTCATTATCATTGAGGACTCTCCTCTGTGCAACTTGCTTTCTTCATCTATGAGTACATGTCTGTGAAACCTGCTTTACTTACAGCTGTGATGTAGTAACTGATGTTGTAGGTCTTGATCTCACAAAGACAGTACATAGGGAACCTTAACCTCAACCCTCGTGACAGCTAACTGTTAGGACCAGGTCACAGCAAAGAGTCACAGGGGGGGGATGTAAATATTTCGTGTTGAGCATTTAGGAGTAAATCCTCCTTCATATTCAGGAAAATGCCGGAGATAAGCGGAGTTTGTTTTACTTTGCAGAAAGTTCTGAGTGGAAAGCAATCTTGGTGTTAAACATCTTTTTATCGATGATGAAGGTGGTAGTACGTGTGTATTTTCACAAGGGTGTTTTTTTTTACTTTTTTATTTTTTTTAATTGGTGTTTTACGCCGAGCCGAACTAAGGTTATATCACGGCAAGGCAGTCAGCCCTGTAAACAGATGCCACATGCAGAGAAAGAACAGCGTGCCCGAGACGAGAACTGAACCCAGGACAGCCAACCTTCACTGTATTGGTGACAGGCGCTCACCATTGTACCACCGGACCGCCTCACGAGGGTGTACCAGTCTGTATGTCTGTGTGCACCCATTGCTTCCTTTACCCTGTTCACCTTTCTTTCTTCCTTCTGTCTTTCTGTATCGTGTCGCGAGTTCTATACCGAAATAATTGTGGCGACCTGTCTGCAGAGATCTTGATGAAAAGTACCTCAAGTCGACCGCAGTTCTTGCAATTTTGCGAGGTAAGTTAATATTCAGAATATTTGTATCAACTGGAACAGAGACAACTATGAAATTCAATGTAGATACAGTAGTGTGTATATATATATATACACTACATTACGTGCAGTCAGCATACCCGTGTGAGATAGATATACTGGCAAGTCGACCTCATTATGTGCATCATCCTTTGTTACTGGCATGGGTACATGCTTAGACAAAGTAATTCAGCGGAGAATAGAGAGGTCCCACCCTCACCGCTCTCACCGCCCTCACCGCCCTCACCATCCTCACCAAAGCTACCCCCCCCCCGACGTAGGTGTGAGCTTTAACACTTGACTACAACCACACGGTCAGTGCCCTGCCTGTTATACTATTAGCATCATTGTCTTGCTATTAGTTTTGCATGAAATAGCCAGGTCTGCACAGTATTTGTTTCATTGATTCCCAGGCGATGGTCAGAAGTCGCCATTAGGATGCTGCCCGTCCTTGACATGTTTGTCTGGTCTGCATCGAGAGGAGTGCAAACATTTTGGGATCGAGAGTAAGACAAACATTTTCGATGCATCACAGGGAGCGCGAGACGCAGTCCTTTTGTTTGAAAGGAAAACACGAAGATCACACTTGGCTTCCAGACTCACCGCCAATCAATTGAGTTCGTGCAACAAACGTACAGATGCAAATGGACTTTTGGGAGAGCTCCACAAGCAGTTTCAGGAAGCTTTTCCCCAATATCTAAACAAGGTTCCTTGTCACACACGCGCTAAGATCATCTCCGTTTTTTACACGATCGTTTGTCTCACCCTTTTGCTGATCGTATCTCCCTTGTCTTTTGACTGCTTGTCATGATCAGATCAGGCTCGCTCGAGCCTGTGATCAGAGAACTCCCCCTGCCCTGCCCTGCCCTGCCCTCCCATCCAACGACTGCTCAGAAGAAATAGGTCCCTGAAGGGCTGGGCGCTGTCTTTCAAAGGCCGTGTCCTAGACACGGTGAGCCAGTTACGTTCACTTGACACGGCTATGGGACGACTTACTGTCACCTAACGACGATTACCCCAATCTTGTGTAATATGCTATTGGGATCTCTTAGTTATTATACAATCGAAAAGAGATAGCGACGAAAGTGACGACCAGCGTCAGTCCTCCTACCACTGACTACAAGACACCGCCATGACGGTCATCGTCTGTCCTCTTGCGAAGGATACACGAGAAAGATAAAAAAAACTCCATAAAAAAAATCGGGATAGCAAAGTACCATCACTGGACGAACCTTCAGTGATGACATCACCTGCCGGCGGTTACACATTGGCGGTTGATCCCAAGCCACCTGTTCACAGAAGTCGCCTGAGGTCCTTCTTCTGAAGACATCTGGGAGACATTGACAACCCTCCTCACATCTTCACATCTTCACATTGCCACAGTTGTACATTGTCACATTAACACAGCGCCACACACAGCTCAGCTTAGTCTCTCCACACACCTGACACTAATTATCTTCTACTCACCTGACACTAATTATCTTCTACTCACCTGACACTAATTATCTTCTACTCACCTGACACTAATTATCTTCTACTCACCTGACACTAATTATCGTCCGCACACCTGACACTAATTATCTTAATTACATTGTTTCTTCCTAACGTGTGGTCCATCTGCATTGAGAATATCGAACGCCCCGACTGTTGGTGTCTTGCGGGTACATCTCTCTCTCTCTCTCTATTGCCCCGACTGTTGGTGTCTTGCGGGTACATCTCTCTCTCTCTCTCTATTGCCCCGACTGTTGGTGTCTTGCGGGTACATCTCTCTCTCTCTCTCTATTGCCCCGACTGTTGGTGTCTTGCGGGTACATCTCTCTCTCTCTCTCTATTGCCCCGACTGTTGGTGTCTTGCGGGTACATCTCTCTCTCTCTCTCTATTGCCCCGACTGTTGGTGTCTTGCGGGTACATCTCTCTCTCTCTCTCTATTGCCCCGACTGTTGGTGTCTTGCGGGTACATCTCTCTCTCTCTCTCTATTGCCCCGACTGTTGGTGTCTTGCGGGTACATCTCTCTCTCTCTCTCTATTGCCCCGACTGTTGGTGTCTTGCGGGTACATCTCTCTCTCTCTCTCTATTGCCCCGACTGTTGGTGTCTTGCGGGTACATCTCTCTCTCTCTCTCTATTGCCCCGACTGTTGGTGTCTTGCGGGTACATCTCTCTCTCTCTCTATTGCCCCGACTGTTGGTGTCTTGCGGGTACATCTCTCTCTCTCTATTGCCCCGACTGTTGGTGTCTTGCGGGTACATCTCTCTCTCTCTCTATTGCCCCGACTGTTGGTGTCTTGCGGGTACATCTCTCTCTCTCTATATTGCCCCGACTGTTGGTGTCTTGCGGGTACATCTCTCTCTCTCTCTATTGCCCCGACTGTTGGTGTCTTGCGGGTACATCTCTCTCTCTCTATTGCCCCGACTGTTGGTGTCTAGCGGGTACATCTCTCTCTCTCTCTCTATTGCCCCGACTGTTGGTGTCTAGCGGGTACATCTCTCTCTCTCTCTCTATTGCCCTGACTGTTGGTGCGGGTACATACTGTTGGTGTCTAGCGGGTACATCTCTCTCTCTATTGCCCCGACTGTTGGTGTCTTGCGGGTACATCTCTCTCTCTCTCTCTATTGCCCCGACTGTTGGTGTCTTGCGGGTACATCTCTCTCTCTCTCTATTGCCCCGACTGTTGGTGTCTTGCGGGTACATCTCTCTCTCTCTCTATTGCCCCGACTGTTGGTGTCTAGCGGGTACATCTCTCTCTCTCTCTCTATTGCCCCGACTGTTGGTGTCTTGCGGGTACATCTCTCTCTCTCTCTCTATTGCCCCGACTGTTGGTGTCTAGCGGGTACATCTCTCTCTCTCTCTCTCTCTATTGCCCCGACTGTTGGTGTCTAGCGGGTACATCTCTCTCTCTCTCTCTCTATTGCCCCGACTGTTGGTGTCTAGCGGGTACATCTCTCTCTCTCTATTGCCCCGACTGTTGGTGTCTTGCGGGTACATCTCTCTCTCTCTCTCTATTGCGGAGTCGCCCAGTAAAGGTCGCTGGGGTAAAAGGTCATCACTTGAACTCGCATGAAGATGAAAAGTTCGCCGCTAGCAGCACGACAACCGACAACCGTGGAGGAAAGACCGTTGACAGCTGGCACTTGAGCACCAGTCGGCTGGTGTTGGACACCACGACACATGTTTAACATGCTGAACCTTTGGTCACATGACATGTGGTTAGACTGCTGGACGTGTCCGCACATGCGCGGCCAGGTCACGACTTCCTTTTCCTGAGCAGTTAGTGAGATTTTCCGACAAAACAGTTAGACAGACGGTTGACTAACATGTAATGTTGGGAACCATCGTAACACACTGACACTATCATGTAATGTTGGGAAGCCATCGTAACACACTGACACTATCATGTAATGTTGTAAAGCCATTGTAACACACTGACACTATCATGTAACGTTTTGAAGCCATTCAAACACACTGACACTATCATGTAATGTTGTTAAGCCATTGTAACACAGTGACACTATCATGTAATGTTGTTAAGCCATTGTAACACAGTGACACTATCATGTAATGTTGTGAAGCCATTGTAACACAGTGACACTATCATGTAATGTTGTGAAGCCATTGTAACACAGTGACACTAACATGTAATGTTGTTAAGCCACTGTAACACAGTGACACTATCATGTAATGTTGTGAAGCCATTGTAACACAGTGACACTAACATGTAATAATGTGAAGCCATCGTAACACACTGACACTATCATGTAACGTTTTGAAGCCATTGTAACACATTGACACTAACATGTAAAGTTGTGAAGCCATCGTAACACACTGACACTATCATGTAACGTTTTGAAGCCATCGTAACACAGTGACACTATCATGTAATGTTGTGAAGCCATTGTAACACAGTGACACTAACATGTAATAATGTGAAGCCATCGTAACACACTGACACTATCATGTAACGTTTTGAAGCCATTGTAACACATTGACACTAACATGTAAAGTTGTGAAGCCATCGTAACACACTGACACTATCATGTAACGTTTTGAAGCCATCGTAACACAGTGACACTATCATGTAACGTTTTGAAGCCATTGTAACACAAGTGACACTATCATGTAATGTTGTGAAGCCATCGTAACACAGTGACACTATCATGTAACGTTTTGAAGCCATTGTAACACACTGACACTATCATGTAATGTTGTGAAGCCATATTAACACATTGACACTAACATGTAAAGTTGTGAAGCCATTGTAACACAGTGACACTATCATGTAACGTTTTGAAGCCATTGTAACACAGTGACACTATCATGTAATGTTGTAATACACTGACACTATCATGTAATGTTGTGAAGCCATTGTAACACAGTGACACTATCATGTAATGTTGTGAAGCCATTGTAACACAGTGACACTAACATGTAATGTTGTGAAGCCATTGTAACACAGTGACACTAACATGTAATGTTGTAACACACTGACAATATCATGTAATGTTGTGAAACCATTGAAACACACTGACACTAACATGTAATGTTGTAAAGCCATTGTAACACACTGACACTAACATGTAATGTTGTGAAGCCATTGATACACACTGACACTAACATGTAATGTTGTAACACACTGACACTAACATGTAATGTTGTGAAGCCATTGTAACTCAGTGACACTAACATGTAATGTTGTGAAGCCATTGATACACACTGACACTAACATGTAATGTTGTAACACACTGACACTAACATGTAATATTGTGAAGCCATTGTAACACAGTGACACTATCATGTAATGTTGTGAAGCCATCGTAACACACTAACACTAACATGTAATGTTGTGAAGCCATTGTAACACAGTGACACTATCATGTAATGTTTTGAAGCCATTGTAAGACAGTGACACTATCATGTAATGTTGTGAAGCCATCACAAAACACTGACACTAAAATGTAATGTTGTGAAGCCATCACAACACACTGACACTATCATGTAATGTTGTGAAGCCACTGTAACACAGTGACACTAACATGTCATGTTGTAAAGCCATTGTAAAACAGTGACACTAACATGTAATAATGTGAAGCCATTGTAACACAGTGACACTAACATGTAATGTTGTGAAGCCATCGTAACACAGTGACACTACCATGTAATGTTTTAAAGCCATTGTAACACAGTGACACTAACATGTAATGTTGTGAAGCCATCGTAACACATTGACACTAACATGTAATGTTGTGAAGCCATTATAACACACTGACACTAACATGTAATGTTGTAACACACTGACAATATCATGTAATGTTGTGAAACCATTGAAACACACTGACACTAACATGTAATGTTGTAAAGCCATTGTAACACACTGACACTAACATGTAATGTTGTGAAGCCATTGATACCCACTGACACTAACATGTAATGTTGTAACACACTGACACTATTATGTAACGTTTTGAAGCCATTGAAACACAGTGACACTATCATGTAATGTTGTAAAACCATCGTAACACACTGACACTATCATGTAACGTTTTGAAGCCATTGTAACACAGTGACACTATCATGTAATGTTGTGAAGCCATCGTAACACACTGACACTATCATGTAACGTTTTGAAGCCATTGAAACACAGTGACACTAACATGTAATGTTGTGAAGCCATTGTAACACAGTGACACTATCATGTAATGTTGTGAAGCCATCGTAACACACTGACACTATCATGTAACGTTTTAAAGCCATTGTAACACAGTGAGACTATCATGTAATGTTGTGAAGCCATCGTAACACATTGACACTAACATGTAATGTTGTGAAGCCATTGTAACACAGTGACACTATCATGTAATGTTGTGAAGCCATATTAACACATTGACACTAACATGTAAAGTTGTGAAGCCATTGTAACACACTGACACTATCATGTAATGTTGTGAAGCCATATTAACACACTGACACTAACATGTAATGTTGTGAAGCCATTGTAAAAAACTGACACTATTATGTAATGTTGTGAAGCCATATTAACACATTGACACTAACATGTAATGTTGTGAAGCAATTGTAACACAGTGACACTATCATGAAATGTTGTGAAGCCATCGTAACACACTGACACTAACATGTAATGTTGTGAAGCAATTGTAACACAGTGACACTATCATGAAATGTTGTGAAGCCATCGTAACACACTGACACTAACATGTAATTTTGTGAAGCCATTGTAACACAGTGACTTTAACATGTAATGTTGTGAAGCCATTGTAACACAGTGACACTATCATGTAATGTTGTGAAGCAAATGTAACACAGTGACACTATCATGTAATGTTGTGAAGCCATTGAAACACAGTGACACTAACATGTTAGGTTGTGAAGCAATTGTAACACAGTGACACTAACATGTAATGTTGTGAAACCATTGAATTACACTGACACTAACATGTAATGTTGTGAAGCCATTGAAACACACTGACACTAACATGTAATGTTGTAAAGCCATTGTAACACACTGACACTAACATGTAATGTTGTGATACCATTGAAACACACTGACACTAACATGTAATGTTGTAATACACTGACACTAACATGTAATGTTGTGAAACCATTGAAACACACTGACACTAACATGTAATGTTGTAAAGCCATTGTAACACACTGACACTAACATGTAATGTTGTGATACCATTGAAACACACACACACTAACATGTAATGTTGTGATACCATTGAAACAAACTGACACTAACATGTAATGTTGTGAAGCCATTGTAACACTGTGACACTAACATGTAATGTTGTGAAGCCATCGTAACACAGTGACACTATCATGTAATGTTCTGAAGCCATTGTAACACAGTGACACTATCATGCAATGTTGTGAAGCCATCGTAACACACTGACACTAACATGTAATGATGTGAAGCCATTGTAACACAGTTACTTTAACATGTAATGTTGTGAAGCCATTGTAAAAAACTGACACTATCATGTAAAGTTGTGAAGCCATATTAACACACTGACACTAACATGTAATGTTGTGAAGCAATTGTAACACAGTGACACTATCATGTAATGTTGTGAAGCCATATTAACACATTGACACTAACATGTAATGTTGTGAAACAATTGTAACACAGTGACACTATTATGTAATGTTGTGAAGCCATCGTAACACACTGACACTACATGTAATGATGTGAAGCCATTGTAAACAACTGACACTAATATGTAATGTTGTGAAGCCATTGCAACACAGTGACACTTTCATGTAATGATGTGAAGCCATTGCAACACACTTACACTATCATGTAATGTTGTGAAGCCATTGTAACACACTGACACTAACATGTAATGTTGTGAAGCCATTGAAACACACTGACACTAACATGTAATGTTGTAAAGCCATTGTAACACACTGACACTAACATGTAATGTTGTGAAGCCATTGAAACACACTGACACTTACATGTAATGTTGTAACACACTGACACTAACATGTAATGTTGTGAAGCCATTGTAACACAGTGACACTATCATGTAATGTTGTGAAGCCATCGTAACACACTAACACTAACATGTAATGTTGTAATACACTGACACTAACATGTAATGTTGTGAAGCCATTGATACACACTGACACTTACATGTAATGTTGTAACACACTGACACTAACATGTAATGTTGTGAAGCCATTGTAACACAGTGACACTATCATGTAATGTTGTGAAGCCATCGTAACACACTAACACTAACATGTAATGTTGTGAAGCCATTGTAACACAGTGACACTATCATGTAATGTTTTGAAGCCATTGTAACACAGTGACACTATCATGTAATGTTGTGAAGCCATCACAAAACACTGACACTATCATGTAATGTTGTGAAGCCATCGTAACACACTAACACTATCAAGTAATGTTGTGAAGCCACTGTAACACAGTGACACTAACATGTCATGTTGTAAAGCCATTGTAAAACAGTGACACTAACATGTAATAATGTGAAGCCATTGTAACACAGTGACACTAACATGTAATGTTGTGAAGCCATCGTAACACAGTGACACTACCATGTAATGTTTTAAAGCCATTGTAACACAGTGACACTAACATGTAATGTTGTGAAGCCATCGTAACACATTGACACTAACATGTAATGTTGTGAAGCCATTATAACACACTGACACTAACATGTAATGTTGTAACACACTGACAATATCATGTAATGTTGTGAAACCATTGAAACACACTGACACTAACATGTAATGTTGTAAAGCCATTGTAACACACTGACACTAACATGTAATGTTG
Source organism: Marisa cornuarietis (assembly GCA_004794655.1). Taxonomy (NCBI): domain Eukaryota; kingdom Metazoa; phylum Mollusca; class Gastropoda; order Architaenioglossa; family Ampullariidae; genus Marisa; species Marisa cornuarietis. Next base: position 3,834,303 of record SMMW01000044.1, read on the forward strand.
TGAAGCCATTGATACCCACTGACACTAACATGTAATGTTGTAACACACTGACACTATTATGTAACGTTTTGAAGCCATTGTAACACAGTGACACTATCATGTAATGTTGTAAAGCCATCGTAACACACTGACACTATCATGTAACGTTTTGAAGCCATTGTAACACAGTGACACTATCATGTAATGTTGTGAAGCCATCGTAACACACTGACACTATCATGTAACGTTTTGAAGCCATTGAAACACAGTGACACTAACATGTAATGTTGTGAAGCCATTGTAACACAGTGACACTATCATGTAATGTTGTGAAGCCATCGTAACACACTGACACTATCATGTAACGTTTTAAAGCCATTGTAACACAGTGACACTATCATGTAATGTTGTGAAGCCATCGTAACACATTGACACTAACATGTAATGTTGTGAAGCCATTGTATCACAGTGACACTATCATGTAATGTTGTGAAGCCATATTAACACATTGACACTAACATGTAAAGTTGTGAAGCCATTGTAACACACTGACACTATCATGTAATGTTGTGAAGCCATATTAACACACTGACACTAACATGTAATGTTGTGAAGCCATTGTAAAAAACTGACACTATTATGTAATGTTGTGAAGCCATATTAACACATTGACACTAACATGTAATGTTGTGAAGCAATTGTAACACAGTGACACTATCATGAAATGTTGTGAAGCCATCGTAACACACTGACACTAACATGTAATGTTGTGAAGCAATTGTAACACAGTGACACTATCATGAAATGTTGTGAAGCCATCGTAACACACTGACACTAACATGTAATTTTGTGAAGCCATTGTAACACAGTGACTTTAACATGTAATGTTGTGAAGCCATTGTAACACAGTGACACTATCATGTAATGTTGTGAAGCAAATGTAACACAGTGACACTATCATGTAATGTTGTGAAGCCATTGAAACACAGTGACACTAACATGTTAGGTTGTGAAGCAATTGTAACACAGTGACACTAACATGTAATGTTGTGAAACCATTGAATTACACTGACACTAACATGTAATGTTGTGAAGCCATTGAAACACACTGACACTAACATGTAATGTTGTAAAGCCATTGTAACACACTGACACTAACATGTAATGTTGTGATACCATTCAAACACACTGACACTAACATGTAATGTTGTAATACACTGACACTAACATGTAATAATTTGAAACCATTGAAACACACTGACACTAACATGTAATGTTGTAAAGCCATTGTAACACACTGACACTAACATGTAATGTTGTGATACCATTGAAACACACACACACTAACATGTAATGTTGTGATACCATTGAAACACACTGACACTAACATGTAATGTTGTGAAGCCATTGTAACACTGTGACACTAACATGTAATGTTGTGAAGCCATCGTAACACAGTGACACTATCATGTAATGTTCTGAAGCCATTGTAACACAGTGACACTATCATGCAATGTTGTGAAGCCATCGTAACACACTGACACTAACATGTAATGATGTGAAGCCATTGTAACACAGTTACTTTAACATGTAATGTTGTGAAGCCATTGTAAAAAACTGACACTATCATGTAAAGTTGTGAAGCCATATTAACACACTGACACTAACATGTAATGTTGTGAAGCAATTGTAACACAGTGACACTATCATGTAATGTTGTGAAGCCATATTAACACATTGACACTAACATGTAATGTTGTGAAACAATTGTAACACAGTGACACTATTATGTAATGTTGTGAAGCCATTAACACACTGACACTACATGTAATGATGTGAAGCCATTGTAACACACTGACACTAACATGTAATGTTGTGAAGCCATTGAAACACACTGACACTAACATGTAATGTTGTAAAGCCATTGTAACACACTGACACTAACATGTAATGTTGTGAAGCCATTGTAACACACTGACACTAACATGTAATGTTGTGAAGCCATTGATACACACTGACACTTACATGTAATGTTGTAACACACTGACACTAACATGTAATGTTGTGAAGCCATTGTAACACAGTGACACTATCATGTAATGTTGTGAAGCCATCGTAACACACTAACACTAACATGTAATGTTGTGAAGCCATTGTAACACAGTGACACTATCATGTAATGTTTTGAAGCCATTGTAACACAGTGACACTATCATGTAATGTTGTGAAGCCATCACAAAACACTGACACTATCATGTAATGTTGTGAAGCCATCGTAACACACTAACACTATCAAGTAATGTTGTGAAGCCACTGTAACACAGTGACACTAACATGTCATGTTGTAAAGCCATTGTAAAACAGTGACACTAACATGTAATAATGTGAAGCCATTGTAACACAGTGACACTAACATGTAATGTTGTGAAGCCATCGTAACACAGTGACACTACCATGTAATGTTTTAAAGCCATTGTAACACAGTGACACTAACATGTAATGTTGTGAAGCCATCGTAACACATTGACACTAACATGTAATGTTGTGAAGCCATTATAACACACTGACACTAACATGTAATGTTGTAACACACTGACAATATCATGTAATGTTGTGAAACCATTGAAACACACTGACACTAACATGTAATGTTGTAAAGCCATTGTAACACACTGACACTAACATGTAATGTTGTGAAGCCATTGATACCCACTGACACTAACATGTAATGTTGTAACACACTGACACTATTATGTAACGTTTTGAAGCCATTGTAACACAGTGACACTATCATGTAATGTTGTAAAGCCATCGTAACACACTGACACTATCATGTAACGTTTTGAAGCCATTGTAACACAGTGACACTATCATGTAATGTTGTGAAGCCATCGTAACACACTGACACTATCATGTAACGTTTTGAAGCCATTGAAACACAGTGACACTAACATGTAATGTTGTGAAGCCATTGTAACACAGTGACACTATCATGTAATGTTGTGAAGCCATCGTAACACACTGACACTATCATGTAACGTTTTAAAGCCATTGTAACACAGTGACACTATCATGTAATGTTGTGAAGCCATCGTAACACATTGACACTAACATGTAATGTTGTGAAGCCATTGTATCACAGTGACACTATCATGTAATGTTGTGAAGCCATATTAACACATTGACACTAACATGTAAAGTTGTGAAGCCATTGTAACACACTGACACTATCATGTAATGTTGTGAAGCCATATTAACACACTGACACTAACATGTAATGTTGTGAAGCCATTGTAAAAAACTGACACTATTATGTAATGTTGTGAAGCCATATTAACACATTGACACTAACATGTAATGTTGTGAAGCAATTGTAACACAGTGACACTATCATGAAATGTTGTGAAGCCATCGTAACACACTGACACTAACATGTAATGTTGTGAAGCAATTGTAACACAGTGACACTATCATGAAATGTTGTGAAGCCATCGTAACACACTGACACTAACATGTAATTTTGTGAAGCCATTGTAACACAGTGACTTTAACATGTAATGTTGTGAAGCCATTGTAACACAGTGACACTATCATGTAATGTTGTGAAGCAAATGTAACACAGTGACACTATCATGTAATGTTGTGAAGCCATTGAAACACAGTGACACTAACATGTTAGGTTGTGAAGCAATTGTAACACAGTGACACTAACATGTAATGTTGTGAAACCATTGAATTACACTGACACTAACATGTAATGTTGTGAAGCCATTGAAACACACTGACACTAACATGTAATGTTGTAAAGCCATTGTAACACACTGACACTAACATGTAATGTTGTGATACCATTCAAACACACTGACACTAACATGTAATGTTGTAATACACTGACACTAACATGTAATAATTTGAAACCATTGAAACACACTGACACTAACATGTAATGTTGTAAAGCCATTGTAACACACTGACACTAACATGTAATGTTGTGATACCATTGAAACACACACACACTAACATGTAATGTTGTGATACCATTGAAACACACTGACACTAACATGTAATGTTGTGAAGCCATTGTAACACTGTGACACTAACATGTAATGTTGTGAAGCCATCGTAACACAGTGACACTATCATGTAATGTTCTGAAGCCATTGTAACACAGTGACACTATCATGCAATGTTGTGAAGCCATCGTAACACACTGACACTAACATGTAATGATGTGAAGCCATTGTAACACAGTTACTTTAACATGTAATGTTGTGAAGCCATTGTAAAAAACTGACACTATCATGTAAAGTTGTGAAGCCATATTAACACACTGACACTAACATGTAATGTTGTGAAGCAATTGTAACACAGTGACACTATCATGTAATGTTGTGAAGCCATATTAACACATTGACACTAACATGTAATGTTGTGAAACAATTGTAACACAGTGACACTATTATGTAATGTTGTGAAGCCATTGCAACACACTTACACTATCATGTAATGTTGTGAAGCCATTGTAACACACTGACACTAACATGTAATGTTGTGAAGCCATTGAAACACACTGACACTAACATGTAATGTTGTAAAGCCATTGTAACACACTGACACTAACATGTAATGTTGTGAAGCCATTGAAACACACTGACACTAACATGTAATGTTGTAATACACTGACACTAACATGTAATGTTGTGAAGCCATTGATACACACTGACACTTACATGTAATGTTGTAACACACTGACACTAACATGTAATGTTGTGAAGCCATTGTAACACAGTGACACTATCATGTAATGTTGTGAAGCCATCGTAACACACTAACACTAACATGTAATGTTGTGAAGCCATTGTAACACAGTGACACTATCATGTAATGTTTTGAAGCCATTGTAACACAGTGACACTATCATGTAATGTTGTGAAGCCATCACAAAACACTGACACTATCATGTAATGTTGTGAAGCCATCGTAACACACTAACACTATCAAGTAATGTTGTGAAGCCACTGTAACACAGTGACACTAACATGTCATGTTGTAAAGCCATTGTAAAACAGTGACACTAACATGTAATAATGTGAAGCCATTGTAACACAGTGACACTAACATGTAATGTTGTGAAGCCATCGTAACACAGTGACACTACCATGTAATGTTTTAAAGCCATTGTAACACAGTGACACTAACATGTAATGTTGTGAAGCCATCGTAACACATTGACACTAACATGTAATGTTGTGAAGCCATTATAACACACTGACACTAACATGTAATGTTGTAACACACTGACAATATCATGTAATGTTGTGAAACCATTGAAACACACTGACACTAACATGTAATGTTGTAAAGCCATTGTAACACACTGACACTAACATGTAATGTTGTGAAGCCATTGATACCCACTGACACTAACATGTAATGTTGTAACACACTGACACTATTATGTAACGTTTTGAAGCCATTGTAACACAGTGACACTATCATGTAATGTTGTAAAGCCATCGTAACACACTGACACTATCATGTAACGTTTTGAAGCCATTGTAACACAGTGACACTATCATGTAATGTTGTGAAGCCATCGTAACACACTGACACTATCATGTAACGTTTTGAAGCCATTGAAACACAGTGACACTAACATGTAATGTTGTGAAGCCATTGTAACACAGTGACACTATCATGTAATGTTGTGAAGCCATCGTAACACACTGACACTATCATGTAACGTTTTAAAGCCATTGTAACACAGTGACACTATCATGTAATGTTGTGAAGCCATCGTAACACATTGACACTAACATGTAATGTTGTGAAGCCATTGTATCACAGTGACACTATCATGTAATGTTGTGAAGCCATATTAACACATTGACACTAACATGTAAAGTTGTGAAGCCATTGTAACACACTGACACTATCATGTAATGTTGTGAAGCCATATTAACACACTGACACTAACATGTAATGTTGTGAAGCCATTGTAAAAAACTGACACTATTATGTAATGTTGTGAAGCCATATTAACACATTGACACTAACATGTAATGTTGTGAAGCAATTGTAACACAGTGACACTATCATGAAATGTTGTGAAGCCATCGTAACACACTGACACTAACATGTAATGTTGTGAAGCAATTGTAACACAGTGACACTATCATGAAATGTTGTGAAGCCATCGTAACACACTGACACTAACATGTAATTTTGTGAAGCCATTGTAACACAGTGACTTTAACATGTAATGTTGTGAAGCCATTGTAACACAGTGACACTATCATGTAATGTTGTGAAGCAAATGTAACACAGTGACACTATCATGTAATGTTGTGAAGCCATTGAAACACAGTGACACTAACATGTTAGGTTGTGAAGCAATTGTAACACAGTGACACTAACATGTAATGTTGTGAAACCATTGAATTACACTGACACTAACATGTAATGTTGTGAAGCCATTGAAACACACTGACACTAACATGTAATGTTGTAAAGCCATTGTAACACACTGACACTAACATGTAATGTTGTGATACCATTCAAACACACTGACACTAACATGTAATGTTGTAATACACTGACACTAACATGTAATAATTTGAAACCATTGAAACACACTGACACTAACATGTAATGTTGTAAAGCCATTGTAACACACTGACACTAACATGTAATGTTGTGATACCATTGAAACACACACACACTAACATGTAATGTTGTGATACCATTGAAACACACTGACACTAACATGTAATGTTGTGAAGCCATTGTAACACTGTGACACTAACATGTAATGTTGTGAAGCCATCGTAACACAGTGACACTATCATGTAATGTTCTGAAGCCATTGTAACACAGTGACACTATCATGCAATGTTGTGAAGCCATCGTAACACACTGACACTAACATGTAATGATGTGAAGCCATTGTAACACAGTTACTTTAACATGTAATGTTGTGAAGCCATTGTAAAAAACTGACACTATCATGTAAAGTTGTGAAGCCATATTAACACACTGACACTAACATGTAATGTTGTGAAGCAATTGTAACACAGTGACACTATCATGTAATGTTGTGAAGCCATATTAACACATTGACACTAACATGTAATGTTGTGAAACAATTGTAACACAGTGACACTATTATGTAATGTTGTGAAGCCATCGTAACACACTGACACTACATGTAATGATGTGAAGCCATTGTAACACACTGACACTAACATGTAATGTTGTGAAGCCATTGAAACACACTGACACTAACATGTAATGTTGTAAAGCCATTGTAACACACTGACACTAACATGTAATGTTGTGAAGCCATTGAAACACACTGACACTAACATGTAATGTTGTAATACACTGACACTAACATGTAATGTTGTGAAGCCATTGTAACACAGTGACACTAACATGTAATATTGTGATGCCATCGTTACACACTAACACTAACATGTAATGTTGTGAAGCCATTGTAACACAGTGACACTATCATGTAATGTTTTGAAGCCATTGTAACACAGTGACACTAACATGTAATGTTGTGAAGCCATCGTAACACACTGACACTATCATGTAATGTTGTGAAGCCATCGTAACACAGTGACACTATCATGTAATGTTGTGATGCCATTGTAACACAGTGACACTAACATGTAATGTTGTGAAGCCATCGTAACACACTGACACTAACATGTAATGTTGTGAAGCCATCGTAACACACTGACACTAACGTGTAATGTTGTGATGCCATTGTAACACAGTGACACTAACATGTAATGTTGTGAAGCCATTGTAAAACAGTGACAATAACATGTAATGTTGTGAAGCCACCGTAACACACTGACACTAACATGTAATGTTGTGAAGCAATTGTAACACAGTGACACTATCATGTAATGTTGTGAAGCCATCGTAACACACTGACACTACATGTAATGATGTGAAGCCATTGTAAACAACTGACACTAATATGTAATGTTGTGAAGCCATTGTAACACAGTGACACTTTCATGTAATGATGTGAAGCCATTGCAACACACTGACACTATCATGTAATGTTGTGAAGCCATTGTAATACAGTGACACTAACATGTAATGTTGTAAAGCCATTGTAACACACTGACACTAACATGTAATGTTGTGAAGCCATTGAAACACACTGACACTAACATGTCATGTTGTAATACACTGACACTAACATGTAATGTTGTGAAGCCATTGTAACACAGTGACACTAACATGTAGTATTGTGATGCCATCGTAACACACTAACACTAACATGTAATGTTGTGAAGCCATTGAAACACACTGACACTCACATGTAATGTTGTAATACACTGACACTAACATGTAATGTTGTGAAGCCATTGTAACACAGTGACACTATCATGTAATGTTGTGAAGCCATTGTAACACAGTGACACTATCATGTAAAGTTGTGAAGCCATTGTAACACACTGACACTATCATGTAATGTTGTGAAGCCATTGTAACACAGTGACACTATCATGTAATGTTGTGAAGCCATCGTAACTAAGTGACACTAACATGTAATGTTGTGAAGCCATCGTAACACACTGACACTAACATGTAATGTTGTGAAGCCATCGTAACACACTGACACTAACATGTAATGTTGTGATGCCTTTGTAACACAGTGACACTAACATGTAATGTTGTGAAGCCATTGTAACACAGTGACAATAACATGTAATGTTGTGAAGCCACCGTAACACACTGACACTAACATGTAATGTTGTGAAGCCATTGTAAGTAACTGACACTATCATGTAATGTTGTGAAGCCATATTAACACACTGACACTAACATGTAATGTTGTGAAGCTATCGTAACACACTGACACTAACATGTAATGTTTTGAAGCTATCGTAACACAGTGACGGAAAACACACTGTGTAGCCCACATCATTTGAGATCAGGGAAAATATTGTGGTTACTGTATATTCTTGATCATTGAGACCGGACAAAGTACTCCGGGTAACTGTATAGTTTTGCTTGCTTGAGACTGAGAAAGTGCTCCGGGTACCTGTATATTCTTGATTATTTGAGACCTGAGAATGTGCTTCGGGTACCTGTATATTCTTGATTATTTGAGACCTGAGAAAGTGCTCCGGGTACTTGTATATTCTTGATCATTTGAGACCTGAGAATGTGCTCCGGGTAGCTGTATATTCTTGATTATTTGAGACCTGAGAATGTACTCCGGGTAGCTGTATATTCTTGATTATTTGAGACCTGAGAAAGTGCTCCGGGTAGCTGTATATTCTTGATTATTTGAGACCTGAGAATGTACTCCGGGTAGCTGTATATTCTTGCTCGTTTGAGACATGGGAAAGTTCTCCGGGTTACCGTATCGTCCAGATAATTGAAGGCTGGGGAAGTAGCTCTGTGTAATGTTATATTAACCTCAATGTGTGCACAGCCCTGGAATTCAGGGTGGCATTACTGACTTACCTGCTTGATTAAAACAGTTATTATAATGCATTGTCACATTCTCTGTCACATCCTGTCACAGTGAAATCCTCCATTGATCCCCCACCTGCCTCCCCGCGCTGTCACTGCCTCCTCCAAATGCTCTGTTTGATGTTTCTTGTCAAAAATGGATTTTACCTGGAGTTTACCTGGAGTTTACCTACAGCACAGCCAGCGCTGGCGAGATAAGCGACATCTGTTTACTCATATTTCATTCATTTTAACTGTCTGCACCCGATCGCACACACTCGCTGGAAAGTCCACCCCGAGTCAGATGAGTGTGGAAGGTCTGCTGACAGTACCACGTGATCACTTATCGCTGGCTGATGACTTTATTCATCTTCACCAGATGATGGTGTTGAAGGTGTGTTTATCCCTGTTTCTTCTCTTCCCTCAGCTTTGTTGGAGCCTGTCGCTGGTGTTGCTATTGTGGCGAGAATTTATGATCCAGGAGGCAATAACTGGGAGGTGGCAGGGAGGCGCTGTAGTGCTGTTATCATTTTATTCCTCTTTTGTGGAGTGTGTCAATATTTTGTGTGCAAACATTTCAACAGCTTTGGTGGCTTCTGTTTGTAACTGCTCTGTACTTGTAAGCGGACTGGAGATGTTTGGGGTTTGTTTGTGCAGCTTGGTGTGAGTTATGGCCCAGTGCACAGCAGGTTTTCATCGTCCTTTATGTCCTCGTTCCGGTGCCAATGGTGACTGATAGCACATGCCTCCAGCCTTCAGCATAAAGTCGGGCTCAGACATGTACCCGACACTGAAATGGTTTGTGTTGAGGGCCGCCAATGTCGGTCAGACATGACTGGGTGGTTAGAGGACAGGCTCTGTCACGACAAGGCAGCCAGAAGGACAGAAGGACACTGAAGATGTCTAACACTGTGGAGACTTGATGCTACACTCTCTGAGGTTTTGTGAGACACGAAAGTCGCTTCCGAGATTCCGCGAGAAAATACGGCAGCTTTGGAAATTCTCTTCCACTGACTGAAGAAGTGTAAGTCCCTCGACTGAATGGGCTAGATGTTGTTGGGGCTACTATATGTGACTACAACACTATACCTCAGTCTGCTGCTGTACCTCATTATAACTGTGTGCCTCATTATAACACAACACTATACCTCAGTTTGCTGCTGTACATCATTATAACTGTGTGCCTCATTATAACACAACACTATACCTCAGTCTGCTGCTGTACCTCATTATAACTGTGCCTCATTATAACACAACACTATACCTCAGTTTGCTGCTGTACATCATTATAACTGTGTGCCTCATTATAACACAACACTATACCTCAGTCTGCTGCTGTACCTCATTATAACTGTGCCTCATTATAACACAACACTATACCTCAGTTTGCTGCTGTACCTCATTATAACTGTGTGCCTCATTATAACACAACACTATGTGTCATCCCAGTCCTCACTCTCACACTATGACTCACTATATTTACTATCAGCGAGAATAAGCTACCAGGCTATGACAGAGTCTAGCAGCTGCTATCTTTCCTAACAACATTCACTGTACGTGGATTTCGGTAAAGCTCTGTGGAACATGTAGCCTTATTACTCAAGAACTAATGAAGAGACCTGACATATAGTTGGCATACAGACCTTGTAGAGAAAATATTCCTTACTCTCCATACTCCCGCTGTTCTTCTTTCAAGAGAAGTGTATTTAATAATAATAATAATAAAGATTGTTGTAGCGCATATTCACCTCATAGAGAGCATGCTCTGAGCTTCGTTACGCTTCATCTGCAGTCAATAATGATGATGATGATACTGATGAACATTCCTTTAGCATTTTTTCCAAAAGATAGCCTCAGTGAGTTTCACGTGTAGGATAAACTAACAATACAGACCTTAGTCCTGTATAAACCTCCACTCTCTCTCTCTCTCGCTTTGCCGCGCAGCACACACACACACACAACTACACACACCACACACACACATACCACACACACACACACAAACCACACACATACCACACACACAAACCGCACACACCACACACACACACACACACACACGCCACACACACACACACACAAACCACACACACACACACATGCCGCACACACACACACAAACCACACACACACACATATATATATATATACCACACACACATGCACACCACACACACATAACACACATACACACACAAACCATACACACACACAAACTACACAAACACACATATACCACACACACACATACACACCACACACATAACACACACACACACACACACACACACACAATTATGCGAGCACACGATCCGGACAAGAGTGAAATAACGGATTCTCAAAACAAATAATTCTTATAAGACGGACACGTCTCAGCGTCCATGCCATGCAATAAACTAAGTTCCTGTCACACCTCCTCGTGTTTCTGTTGGCGAGTGTCTATGGCAATAAACTAAGTTCCTGTCACACCTCATCGTGTTTCTGTTGGCGAGTGTCTATGGCAATAAACTAAGTTCCTGTCACACCTCATCGTGTTTCTGTTGGCGAGTGTCTATGGCAATAAACTAAGTTCCTGTCACACCTACTTCGTGCTTCTCTGTGTTGGTGAGTGTCTATGGCAATAAACTAAGCTCCTGTCACACCTCCTCGTGTTTCTCTGTGTTGGCGAGTGTCTATGGCAATAAACTAAGTTCCTGTCACACCTCCTCGTGTTTCTGTGTTGGCGAGTGTCTATGGCAATAAACTAAGTTCCTGTCACACCTCATCGTGTTTCTGTTGGCGAGTGTCTATGGCAATAAACTAAGTTCCTGTCACACCTCCTTCGTGCTTCTCTGTGTTGGCGAGTGTCTATGGCAATAAACTAAGTTCCTGTCACACCTCCTCGTGTTTCTGTTGGCGAGTGTCTATGGCAATAAACTAAGTTCCTGTCACACCTCATCGTGTTTCTGTTGGCGAGTGTCTATGGCAATAAACTAAGTTCCTGTCACACCTACTTCGTGCTTCTCTGTGTTGGTGAGTGTCTATGGCAATAAACTAAGCTCCTGTCACACCTCCTCGTGTTTCTCTGTGTTGGCGAGTGTCTATGGCAATAAACTAAGTTCCTGTCACACCTCCTCGTGTTTCTGTGTTGGCGAGTGTCTATGGCAATAAACTAAGTTCCTGTCACACCTCCTCGTGTTTCTGTGTTGGCGAGTGTCTATGGCAATAAACTAAGTTCCTGTCACACCTCCTCGTGTTTCGGTGTTGGCGAGTGTCTATGGCAATAAACTAAGTTCCTGTCACACCTCCTCGTGTTTCTGTGTTGGCGAGTGTCTATGGCAATAAACTAAGTTCCTGTCACACCTCCTCGTGTTTCTGTGTTGGCGAGTGTCTATGGCAATAAACTAAGTTCCTGTCACACCTCCTCGTGTGTCTCTGTGTTGGCGAGTGTCTATGGCAATAAACTAAGTTCCTGTCACACCTCCTCGTGTTTCTGTGTTGGCGAGTGTCTATGGCGGCTCAATGTAGGAACAGCGCGTGAGATGAAGTTAACTGTGAAAGATGAGTAATTATCCCACAACTGTCCTCCCACTTAGTCCCTCCCTTAAAAAGCCGAACATGCGCATGGAATTGCCTGCCCTTTGACTATGCGCCTTGGCGTGTGAGGAGAGACCAAGAGAGTGCTCTGCCCTTGCAATCAAGTAGCCGTAGGTGGCGCTGGCTGCCTGCAGCGTGACGCTTGCTCGACGATCACTCGACCTTCCATCCGCGTCTCCAGACACCGGAAGTGGCCTTGCAGCGCGCATGCGCAGGAAGACTGTCAAGTGCTGACGGCTGCAGCCATGGTCACATCGCTCTTCTTTTTCTTTTTTTTTCTTGTGAATCGCCTCCAAATCGACCCCCGCATCTCAATTTCCGTCCCGCTTTCTTTCAAATTGACTTCCGTGAAAATCCTGCCATGTCTTCCTCGCTTGCATTTAATCAGCGAATATTATTTCACCATCGTGACCTCACGAGTTACGGGGCCTTTTATTTGTCTTTTTTATGTCGGGCAGAGGTGAGCGATCCGATAAAAAGGTCTGTAGCAGAGAAATGCATCTAAAGGAGGTTGTAGCTCATTTTTATAGCCTTTGTGTAACCGCTCTGTGTCGCCATGAGTCACGTGCAGCCATTCGTTACAAGTGTAAGCAGCTTCCTCCTTGCTACAGATGTTGGTGTGGCCGTCTCCCTAGTCACCCTATGGTCATGTTGGACTTTCTTGAGAAGTTTCAAGTAAAGGTCTTTCCCTGACCTCTTCAGGTCATCGTGGAGTGAGATGTTAGAGACTTAACTTTTCTCGGGGCCAGTTGTACATGAGGGCGGTGGTGCCCGTCACTGCCTTTGCCTTCCCCAACCCTCTTCAGAGTCAGGTACCCATTTCTGCCAGCTGAGTCAACTTGGGGGAGGGGGAGGGTGAAGTTTGCTGCGCTACTCGGGTATCGAACCAGCGAGCCTCTTGGTTCCGTCGCCAGCGCTGCAACCCTTCGCCTTGTTTGTCATCTGCTGACCTGCGGCATGTTCTGTAGAATTGTGTCCAATGTTTTAGCCTGGCATCAGAAGTGATCAGCAAAGTCATGTGATTATCTCGGAGTCTCTTCGTGTTAACAGTTCAACCTTACTATTTTGTTCACGTGATGATCACGTGCACTTGAGGAGGGCGTTGAGTATGCACGTGCAGCACCTACAGTTCCCTGCTCACTGTGGGTGTTGAACGCCGCTAAACACTCGAGGTAGAAGCTGAAAACGTGGAATCGATGTGCGTGACTGATCCGAGTTTAAGAAAGTTAGGACCCGACTCCTTCCCCAGGCTGCAAGCGAAGAAATTCCGGTATAAACTGCAACAGGTGTCGAGCATTACTCGAGATCCGTAAAGTACATGGGTCTCTCGGGTGTCTGAAGACGGATCACAGTCGTTTCATCTTGTCTCGGGTTTAATCGCAGAAACTGGTTTTGATCTGTGCAGCTTCCTGTTTCTATCTCCGTCTCTCTGTCAGTCATCCTGAGTCACTGCTGTGCATCATGGTGTCTAAAGTCTACAGCATCCTTATGAGATATCGCCTACCCTAGCGATGAACTCTCCAAACTTGTAAAGATCGCCACAATACTCTGCATAGCAAACTTTATAATTACACACAACGCGCGAGGTCACGGGTTCACTGCTCCTGATCTCTTTTCTTGAGGATCTGTAAGAAGTCCAGCACTCGTCAACGAGTGCAACCAGGAGGTTGAACCCAGGTTCTCAAGGTCCTTACTGTCGGTATGCAATGGCTGCATCAGATTGGCCACGTCCACGGCTTGTCGGGCGGCGGTAATGGTTGGGACTGATAGGTCCTTAGGGTAATTGCTTGTGATGATGACGAAGGACAAACTTCAAAAGCACGTAGTTGACCTCAGAGGTCACCGCGTCTCATAGACCAAAAAGCCTCAGCAGTTATAAGGTGGCCAGCAGTTATCAGCGAACTGTAGCCAGTACCTCAGCGATCTTGCTGTTGTCCTCTTTCTTGGGATTAAAAGATTTCCTGAGAGGTCCTAACTCGGACACGAGGATAAGGGAAAGCAGGGACACGTACATCTCTGGCGACTTGAGAGAAGATGTAGAGCCAGGTGGCGAGGTGACAGGTGTAAAGGTGGTGCAGGGCCGAGTGGGTGTAGATCTTAACCTAGTTCTAGGCTAACTTGCCACAGCCAAGATTTGAGGGTGGCTGGCAGGCAGGGTAGCCGGGTAGCTCAGCTGACCAGCAGCCGGCTGTCGCACCTCTCATTGCTACGTGCAGGTGGCGCTCTAGTCATAAATATGTTGACACTGGACCAGGACATACACCTGCTCTCAAAAACATTTCTGCAGAAACTTCAGAGACTGATATCCGGGTAGAATGCGTACTTTTACATTTGTGATGACTGTGCCTGACCACAAGCCTCCACAGTCAATAAGACTCGTATCTTTACCTACCACACGTTTGCAATTGTCAGTCGATATTCCTTTGTCTTGTTTTTATAAAGCTTGTCTACCTCTATGTTTAATTATTCTTAAGTTTCAATCCCTCGCCGTCAAATGAATCCTGAGTGTCCTTCACCTAGGCGTGTCCACACGTGAACTAAATCATGCATCACCCGTTGTCCACTCAAGCGCACCTACTCGCTCTGTGGGCGTCGCCGGTCTGTACGACAAAAGTGAAAACGAGCTCCGCCGTGCAGTCAGCCGTGTAAACCCGTGAAGGGTGCAGCGAGGACACGTGTCGCAAGGGACGCAATCAGCGGGGGAAGGGGTGGATTAAAGGGCGAGCACCTGTTTCTCCGCTCGATACTCACGCACTTTCACGGTTGTCTCGCCACCCTCGTCACCCTGGCAACGGCAGTTCCACGCTGCTCGAGCGGGTAACTAGGTGGGGCTACCCCTCCCCACCCCCCATACTCCTGGTGTTTGATGTTTGATGGTCTGGCAGCTCTTACCCGCCGTCTCGGGGCTCAGACTGACAAGTTATCTCCACGACCACCCTGCACCCAGTCGAGTCGAGCTGACCGCAATCACTGACGAGGGGCGAGCGAAGGGGTGGGGAGGGGGGTATTGGTGTTTCACGCCGAGCCAGTAGCTAAGGCTAATCACGGCAAGGCAGACAGCCCTGTAAACAGATTCCACGTGTACAGAAAGAACAGCGTGCCCGAGACGAGAGCTGAACTCATGACAGCCAACCTTCACTGTCTTGGCGACAGGCGCTAACCGTTGTGCCACCTCCACTGACGAGGATTCACGGGCTGCTGACGACTCCATTCAACTCGCACGTTTCAAGCGCAACCTGTGATTGAACATCGACAAAATCGTATCTGGACTGAACTAGCCTAGTAGCAGATTTGTTTGTTTTTTTGTTTCTTTTTACTTGGGCTACGCATGTATTGGCCACCACACAAAATGAGGGACACATAGGCCCTCGTTTATGTAGAGTTGTGGTTTTTACAAACATGTCCCACAAAGTTGCAGGTGTCGCAGAAACACAAGTCTGTTATCAAGAGAGAGAGAGACAGAGCGCGCGCTACGAACTGTAAGTGTACCCACAGACACCTAACTCCTGAAGGCAAGAGGCTGGCTGTGTGTTCTTCATCCGGGTGGACCACCTACTTACCTCTGACAGGAGGGGGCAGTACGCGCCTCAGAGCAGCGCCCTCTGTTGCCAGCCCCAAAGTGCCGCAGACCTCAACGACTTCCCAGAGCAAGGCGTCGCCTAGCAACACGGGTGCCCCTCTGGGTGATGTGGCCTTGACTCTGGCGCCCTGCCCCTCTCAGTGTAATTACCGACTGCAGGGACACGTGCAAAAAAACATGGTCTGGGTTGTCGTCCCTCAGCTGTTCTCAGGGGCCGAAAAAAACGCTCTTCTCTGGAGGTTTAGGGGTCGGGAGGGGGGGAGAAGGGGAGGATCTTTGTGGTCTCGTGCAGAAGGTGAGCGAGGAGAGGGCGAGACGGCCCCGAGCGCCATGGAACGTGAGTGCACGTGGCAGGCCGGGTGAGCTGACTTGTCTGTAGAACAGTTTTCAATGGACGTGCAGGCACGAGGCAAGGGGCGGCTACTGAGACCGGAACTATGTGCGGGCGTGCTCTCCTTTTGTCCTTTTGCTTGCAAATTTTTGGGACCAGCGTTCAAAACCTTGGGGACCTTTTCTTTGCCTGCAACACGGAAGGGGCTCAACGTAATGAAATGAAGTTGACTTTCCTCGCGAGAATAAACATTTCATTCGCTCTAAACACGCGGACTCTTCGACCGCCTTCACTGCCATCAGAAACCGAGCTGGGGCTCCATGTGACATGACATACACCCGCTGAAATGTCCATTACATTTCGGAGTTGGCAGTGACAGTGTCGTCACGTGATCCACGTCAGCACAAGTGTGTCGACCTCTCACACCTTTCTTCTTTTACCTCCCCTTGTCTTTCACCGGAAAAGACCGCAGTGAACATAATTAACAAATAATTAACAAATTCATTATACGACTCGTTAAAAGCAAGCAGAGCTCACCGGACATATTTTGGTTTCCAAATGTAGCTAAGGTTTCATTGTAATTGCTGTGGTACTGAATTTCTCTCTGTGTGTCTCTAATCGATATTTTAATTCTTCTGTTTTTTTAATTTCTTCTTTTTTCTTCTATTCTTCGATTCTTTCTTTCTCTGTTGTCTTTCTTTCTTTTGTTGCAGCTGACTCACTACTTCAGGCAGACACAGTTTTGTCCTTGCTCTGCAAGTTGAAAAAATTCGCAAGAAAATATTCGTTCTGCAAATCTCTAAGTCAGAGAAAAAAAAAAACCCTTGAAATTTCAATAATGCACGTGCGGCATTTTTAGTAGAGGTGTGTGAAAGGCTTTTCACACATTTTCCCACTCTAATCTACGAAATCACAGGACGCGCGTGGCAGTAAGCATGAATGATGTAGCGATGCTGTCTCCCTCTGTATGTGCAACATCCTGCCCTTTTAAGTGAATATTTCATCAAACGAGACTTTAGAAAAACAGTTCAGCCAAAGCACGGGTGGATGTGCGCTATCAGAGTAAACAGCGCTGACGGAAAATCAATGAGAATATTTTGGATACAGTTTTCTTGTTTGATGTAAATCGACTGATTCCCCTACCCCCACACACACACACACACACACAACACAACACACACACTCCTCCCTCTACTTCTCTCGCCTGCGCACGGGTTGCACGTGCAACAATACACTAAGCCTCTGC